>NW_010583322.1:28111-50735 GCF_000705375.1 Tinamus guttatus
GAAAGAGGCAGAATTCTGAGAAAATCGTAGCCCAAGACAGATGTTATAAGGGGTTGTATGAGCAAGGCATTTCAGAGATGCTTAAGTGCATTTATATGCGGTATAGCTGAATGAGACAGGGGAAAAAAAAGGCGTTTGAAGGCCTTCTGTCAAGCAGTTCTCCTTCCTTTCTTTCTCTCCCACCCCCCATTTCTTTTCACAGTCAATTTGCTGCAAGCTGGATCTTGAAAAGAACGTGCTGACATCTAGCAGTGTGGCTAACCTGTTAGGGAGCTTTTCAATATTTATATTCTGTAACCCCTGATAAGAGTTCCTTCTTCTGAATAAAGTCCTGAATGTCTCCTTGGGGACCTTTTAGAAGATTTTTATAACTTAAATCTGCATTTATCTTTGCATTTTTGTTTCTATTCAACGGTCATTTCCTTTTACTTTGTTTTCTTTTTCTTAATAGTTGATATTTCACCCTTCCATAGAGTTTCATCTGCCCAGACAGATTCAGTCTGTTGTTCGCTTTTATTTCAGATTTGAAGAAAATAAAAAAAAAAAAATGGCTGTGTTTTGCTGGAAGAAACCTAGAGGAAATGAACATTCCTAGCAGCCACCTCCCTTCCGAGCTAAATGAGGGAACAATTAAATAGTCCTTTGTTTAGAAGCAGCTGAAGCAACGGGAGACTCCACTCCAAATACAGGTCACACACGAATTAAGCCAAGGATCTGGACTACATGGGTGGAAAATTTCACAGTGGTCTGTGAATCAGAATGTAGTGTCAGGGGAGAGAGAGAGTGGATTCGTTTGCAGCTGTGCCTGAGAACGGGTGGGAAGAGAAGGGTGAAGGGGCAGAAACAAAAATAGAAGTGATAGAGAAGGGCCAGACAGTCAGACAAGGCCTGGAAGCAAGGCTAGGACAGAAGAAGAAAAAAAAAAAAAACATAGAAGAGAAAAGGATAGAAAAGAGAGGAAGATGGGGAAGATGACCAATTCCCTTCCAAAAGAAAGGAACCACCAGCGCTTTTCCTATAAACCAGTTTTTCTATGATTCAGAGGTCAAGCTTGTGCCTGTGTTCAGGTCAATAAACTGAAAAAAAAAATTATCTCTGAAATTAAACAGGACCCAAACTCATGATTTTTGTTCGGGTGTATGTTAAAAGTGGAACGTTCTCTTCCGTGTCTTTGTGTAGGATGAATATATGGGTTCCTGCCTACAGGACATTTACCTACCTAACTACAGGCAGCCTGATTGGACCTCTTCATCAGGGAATGGTTCTGAAAGCAAACCAACTGATGGCAAGTACATTGTGGTACACTTTTCATCTTGAGTAGGTCTATCCAAATTTGCCTCTTGGCGGACCTTGAAAGATAAAACAAAAGCAGTTTTCTATTCTTTGGAATGAAAGACATAAAATTGGGAAGGACCTCTTTGGTCATCATTATTTTTCCTAGAGATGAAGAGGAGCTCTTCTTTGTAGCCTGAATGTAATTTTGCCATTTTATATATATGAATTCTCACTCTTCTGCCCTTCTGTACAATAGTTTCTTTCTCCCCTTTTCACACTAAGGGAAAAATTACTCACTGTTGTCAGTGGGAAAATAAGTGTTAGTTTCTGACCGTCATTTGGTATTTTATTTTAGCTGATATGCATTGTGTTCCCTTTTCCCTGCTGCAATTTAAATCACATTAAAAAGCAAAGAAAAAAATGCAAGACAAAAGAAAGTAAAGAAAAGCACAGACTTTTCCATTAAGTTGCAAAGGAGAATTCCAACGTTGTATGGAATCATCGACAATATTTAAGGGATACTCAGTAGTCTTCTTCTAAGCTGTTCGCGTTTACTCTTGAATAGCACAAAGCAAATGTCAAGCTAGAATATTGATGACTAAGCAAAACCTTTTATTCATCCCATTTTCAGCCTATGTCACTCTGTTTTGCAGTGGTGCTTTCCTTCAGTCTTTGTCTTCCTGTTTCCCACATTTCTCTTAGCTATTATGCTGCAGGAGATGGGAAGTGACAGAGAGTAAATATTAAGAAAGCGACAATGGAAAAAAAGGTGAATGGAAGTGATCTGTATTCTTGTTTATTTGTCTTTCAGAAAAGCTCAGAGAATGTCATGCTCTTCACATGACATACAACTCAAAAGCACATGCAAGACCAAACCATTTTTTAAACACTGAAGAGGTGCGAAGATGAGAAAACAGATGCAGCACTTTTTATTTAATCATTATAAAAGTGCTGAACTAGTGGAGAGCTGTAGATTAACGATACCATGGCTGGTAGAGGAGCCATTCATTCCATGTCAGATCAGGACCCTATCTGGCCGAGGCCTTTCGAGCATGTGTGACTGACAGCAACACAGACGACCGGGGCAAGAGTGGATACCTATGAGGTAGAGCCCTTACACAAGGGTTGCCTTATTTTACATTTAAACAGCTATTTCTTAATAGCCCCCTCCATGTAACATGGAATCAATGTCTCAATCTCCTTTGAACCTTAGGGCAAACACCGTCAGTGCTACATCAGCCCCCATCTTTCCTCACCGATGGCAGGAATGAAGGATGCAGGGAGTCCGCAGGGACCTCACATCTCCAAAAGAAACATTGGCTACAGCTAGACATCTGCAGCAAGCAGCAGCTGCAGTTCTATTTCTCTGCCTATTTGCCCGGACGCTAATTCATAGCACATTCCCCCCTCCCCATTCACTCCTTTGTTCAGAGAATGATAGATTTATTGGGCCAGGTCTTTATCTGGTGTAAACCGGCATTGCTACATTGATTCCTGTGGGGCTGTGTAGATATATGTAGGCTGAGGATCTGGTCCATTTTCATGATATTCAAACATCAGTCCCTGCATCCCATCTGTAGGCTTTTTTTCTGTCATGCCTCTGAGAAGAAAATGCAAATGAGTTAAGGGGCTGTCACCAGCCCCAGGTAGAATTTGCTTTTCTTTCTATGCAACTAGGGTGTTTCCTATGGCAGGTCCCTCACAAGTTTCTTAAAAACTTGTTACCATGTCCTCTTGAGGATGTCAGTTCCTATTGCAGACTGAAACATTTAAGAAGGGAATTAAGAAGGTTTATTAGCTATTCTCTTTACATACTGTCTTTCTTTCTATTCAAATTATTAGAAGGATGAGAGGAAAAAAGAAAAGAAAGGAAGGAGGAAAGAAAGAACAGGGAGTTTTGGGCTGAGAAAGAGCAAACTAGTTTCTCAGAAGAATTGAAAGTAGTCATAGTACAGGCAGAAGGAAGAGAACTTGCTGTCAGATCTTGAAAGATCTTTTTTTTTCTCCCTTTAACTGCATAATACTAGTATCTGTTGTTAAATTTCATACTGAATGATATCTTTATGCATGTGAGTTTGATGGTTCCAGGCTGGACACAGAGGCACGCACTCAGACGTGAAAGGTCACAGGCAAGGAATGTCCTACATACATATGCAGCCTACACAGCCTCTTCCCTTTCTTTCCTCTATGCCCCTCCCCAAAAAAAGCATAGACTAGCTGTCAAAATTGTCCAAGTATGAACCAATGCCGTACATCAAATGTGCATTCTCTGTGGCAGAACTGCTCATGGTTGAGGAAGGAGCATGAGAGCAGAGCAAGTGAAGGAAGAACGAAGAGAAAAAAAAATACTGCCAAGTGTTCTTCTTGCCCCTGTCTTTCTTGGTTTATAATTGATGAAACCTTGTTACAGCTTTTCTTGGGAAAAAAAAATCCTTTTGATCACTCTTAATACAGAGACATCTTTCTCCCTTTTTTTTTTCCCTTTTTTCCTTTCCAGCACTCCGCTAAAGAAATAAAAAGCGGAAACCAGTTAATAATTAATGTGAGGATTTTACCTATACTTATCTGTCTCCTTTCAACAGTTTAAGTAATTGATTTCCTCAGCTTGAGCCCATGCAGACTCCTTTTAATACATTGTGTCTCTACCTTGCTTGGTTGGTAGCAGCCTAAAGTCTTAGGAAGGAGAGGTAGGTAGGTTAGCAGTGCTATCATAGTGAGATCTTCATTCCCTTTCTTGCTTTGCCACTTATCTTGCCATGCCAGTATGGCCATGGACGTGTTACTCATTCTCTCTTGGTGTTGGGTTTATGTTTGTCAAAAACATCACTGAATTTTGTTACCTCCTTGGGAAGGTGTGAGACAAAATTCAGAGATATGCATGTACTACTGAGGCACTTTAGATACTGTTGTTTTGTAGAATCATACTTTTAAGAAATAAGCATAATTTGGTTATTTCTCTGTCAGAGCTTTTTTTCTTCACCTGCTTTTCAGAAATATTCTGAGAGAAAACCTTTACCTCATGTCATGATAAACTGCTAATAACTGCTGAGTGACTAATCTGAAAACTAAATTTGGTAACAGAAGATTTTCAGTGAAAGCATAAATTTTAAAAAAAAAGTACTACTTCTGAATGAACTTTGGTTTCACACTCTATCTTGACATTTTATGCTTCTATCCGTTTTAGAATGACACTAGGGATGTGAAATTTCTGGTTCTTCTCTAGTTTAGAATGGTAGAAGTTCCTCCTGGAGGGCTTTGTGTGTGTGTGGATATCTTTTCCTCTGTCTGTGCATCCTTTGATTTGCTCTACCCAGCAGTGAACAAACAGTCTTTGTCTCCAAATGTGTCAAGCCATCGAACTGTAAAACAGACACTGTGCATTCTTAAATCTTGGGAGTGATGTTTGCCTGGAATAGATAGCACTACTCTGTACTTTACCTAGTTGCATGGACATTCAACCATGCTCAGCTTGTGGACATATTCCTGAGCAGTGTCAGAGGCAATCGTGGCAGACGTACTGTCTCTTCCATGTCATGGTTCTCCATTATATCTTCATTGTCCCGCAAGGTAATTCAAAGGGGATGTTAATGAATCTTGAGGGCAGTTTATTTTGCCTGTTTTTTTCCTCCCCTTCACAAGCCACCAGATATTTCTGGCATCTGAACATACTAATTGATGTATATCTGTGCGACATCCTCCTGTGAGACACTTACTTTGTATCACAGACTGTCTCCTGGGAGCTGTGGATCTCAGCTGTAGTCCTGTGAAGAAAGCTAAGTGATCCTCTACCTTAGATGAACTGTGATCAAGACACTCTATAATACAAAGAGAAAGAATCTCAGGACACCTGATACAAGCTTCATAGAATAATGAAATGTGGAGCTGCAAAATAACTAATGTAAATGATAAAAAATACACTCTTAAAACTGTTTGATACGTCCCTTTGAAGGTTTCAAATGAATAGAGATAAAAGCTTGTTGGGGAAGTCTGTATTTTAGCAGGAACGATTTTGAAGAATAGATTTTTTATTATGATTTTCATCAGAAGTCTTCTTTAGAATTGTTGTCTGTAGTATGTTATGGAAAAATCCATAAACTTGCAGTTTTTTTGAATCTTCATGAAATAAACGGATAAAAGTAGTTGGATTTTTGGCAACCAAAAACCATTTTTTGATAAGAAAGAACTAACCCTCTTTTTTTAACAATTGAACTTCTATGCAAGTATTTTTTTCTGAATTTTGATATTTCAGAAAAAAAAGCAAATGGATTTTTTTCTCCTTAAAGTCATCTAAATCACTCTATACAGTATTGTGAATGAAGCAAAATAAAATTCTACCTATCATTTGATCTTTAAAGAAATACCAAATCATAGCTAAAATATTTAGGTAATCACAGATCAATCTGTGAACCTCTGTCCTGAGATAAGCCAATCATCTTCAGACAATGGGAGTTTAGGCTTTTTGACTCTCTGTTGCCCTCTTCCCTCCCCAAGATAAATGACGCAAATCCTATCACAGCATTTCAAAGCAATATGGGTACTGCAAAATCAAGAATTATTTTGATGGACTTATACAACCTTCTTGCATTCGATAGGGTTTTTTTTTCCATTTCAGTTTTTAGCGGATCATCCCTTCAGTGGATCACTTGGGGAGGTCTAGGCTCTTAGCTTGTATGGTTTCACATTTGGTAGAATCTGAAATCATAAATGAGGCTAGCACTGACTTCTGACTTACTTCAGGATATATGGTAAGTTATTATGATGTGTCACTTATTTAATCATTCTAAAAGGTGTTAATATTTTGTGACATGGCATGAATGATAAGTTGCTGGAACTTAGAAGTTGCCTTCTGTCACAGCTGTCAAGCAGGACATGAAGTCTGGCCCCACCAGTATAATTTACTAATCTACCTGCCTAATTTAGGGTCTAGACTTCAACCTGGTGCACAGGCCTAGTGAAGTACCTTGTTAATGGAGCTGAGGTTGAGGGAATCCTCTTCCAATTTCTTTGAAATCACTTATGAGTTTAGCTGTGAATTTACATGTGCTGTTCTATCTACCAAATTCACCGTGTAGAGAAAAAAAAGGCATCTGTCAGAGTATGAAAGGTCTGATCTCATACACTCTTCTTGAAATCAGTAGGGCAGAGCTTCCATGACACCAGTGGTGTCAATGTGTCAGAGAAGTACAATTCTCTGCAGGGTGCAGTTCGATCTCCACAGCTGAAGGAGTAGAAAAAGAGTTCCTCAAAATTAGAGGTGCTACAGAAAAGTGGAAAGAAAATGATTCTTATTTCTCTACATATAAGAACCATGGTACACACAATAAAATTATTAGGTATGAGGATAAAAAATACATTTTTGTCTATGTATAATATTGCTAATCTTGTGGAAATCATTGTCACAGCATGTTACAGAAACCAAATATATAAGTTGGATATAAAGTAATTATAATCATTTATAAAAGACACATGACATATTTGTTGACAATGTTAAACTGCTGATAAATATTATTATGAGTCTAGAGTCCAGACATAAATTTCCTGGTCCAGTGAAATGCGGGGAATTAGGAGGATGCAGTTTTGCTTGTAAAACCTGTGACTGGTAGAAAATTGAGATTATGGCAGTTTCCATGTTTTTTAGGCTTTCTGCAAAAGTGAGCTCAACATTCCTTTCAATATTCCTTGTAAAAGGCTTCCATGTTCTGATTATCCACTATGAGATAGAGCACTGCTACTCACTGGGCATCTCCCAACTGTTTGGAAATTCTTAAGAACTTGAGCATCAAGATCAAAGTTCTACAGCATCTCAGGGCAGCTTCAGACAATGCCAATGGTCGACCTAGCATGTACTAACCCAAAAAGAGTGACAGAAGTTATTTTTCTGTCTAAAATTATCATATTCTCTAGATTTACTCTGTGTCTGGGAGAACTAGCGCACACTTAGACCTTTGAAATACACTGTCCTAAACCTGATTTTCTCTGTTCTTCATCCCTAAAGCAGGGATGTTGACAAAACCTAACCTTTGTTTGCATGGTTCTGTGAAGACTTGTAACATTCTAGTTATATCGCTGCAATATTGAATTCCTGGTGGAAAGGTCCGAACTACTCTGAGCTAATAAAACCCCACTACTACCTTTCACTGAAAGAATGGAGACATGGCTTAACTAATGGAGTAGACACAGGCAGGTAATTTCAGTTCAGAAAGTCCATTAGGACTTGTCTATATGGACAATTTCTTCAGCCTAACATTCCAATCCTAGCGCAAGGAGGCCTCTTTAAAGACAAAATCCTACTCTGTATTTTATACATGGCTTTTACCCTTAGTATTGGCCAAGCAGAAGCACCACAGCTGCATATTTTTCCGAGGCTGTCAGGGCAATAGGATATAGTTCCAAATTTTCTGGTCTACGCCCATCTCTGTTCCAAATACATAAAAAGTAATAGAAGGAGGTCAGGGGCCAATTATTCTAATTAGTCACCAAGGTCAGAACAAGAAGCAATGGGATGAAGCTGCAACAAAGGGGAAATTTAAGTTAATGATTAAGACAAACTTTATAACTATTAGGATAGTTAGAGCCATAGAACAAACTGCCAAGGAAGGTCACGGAACCACTTTCTCTCAGAAGCTTTCAAGGGCGGACTTATAATCAGTCTAACAGTAATGGCTTAAGGAAAATGAATTCAGTCTTGCTGTGAAGCACAAGCACAAGATATGCCACCCACTAGGGTCCTTCTTCCATCCCTAATGATTCAGTGCGGAATCTGTGGGCAAAATTAATTCTCTGTTCTTTTAGCAAACAACGTTGAAGAGAGAAAGGCACGATGATGTATACCTTGACTAATACTCTTCTCATGTTCTCAATGTATCTAACTAGATGCCACTATACTTGAGAGGTTTTACATAATATTAACAGTGACTTGACCCAGTACCTATGACTTTTAGCCAGGGACCTCAAACTTCATTACAAGCTTTGTGAAGCTTGATTAACCTATCAGGCTTCACAACAGGAACATGTCATGCTCAGGTGATTATTGTGACAAAAGCAGCAGTGTCATGAGACTTGAGGATTTATTTCTAAATCATAGTCAAGGGGTTGAAGCAGTGCCAAATTCAGGATTTTGTTGAAAAGATTGAGTGTATTAGGGAAAATAAATGCTACCTTCAAGACAGATGGACACAATTAATACTACATACTTGGTGCTCTGGGCCATCCACAAGTTAGTTGAACTGGGCTTCTTGGATGATGCGTGTGGGTGAAGGGCTCACAGTTACTTTTCTGGTTGGTTAAATTTTGGGGCAAAGAGGGCATTTCTGACATTGCTGGCATTGTAATTCTTTTAGTTCCATGCATAAATGAAAACCTTCATCCACAAAGCAAACCCTGGAGGTATTAATTCCTTCACTGAGTCCAAGTTATATGTTTGAAGTAAAAAAGAATAGCAAAGAACCCCCAGAGATGAGGAATGTATCACCGTCTTCAGTAAATAGTTCCCGTGATTAGTCATCTTACTGTTTCAGTCTGGACTTCAGTTCCAATATGAATTTCTCTAAGTTGAACACCCAGCCTTTGAACATTGCTGCAGCTTTATCCACAGTGTTCTTTATGTAGATACTTACAGACTAATCAAATCTCCACGTGTGCTTTACCTCTGCCAAGCCAAGTCAAATGAATTACTGAATTCCTATGGGGTGAGGTTAGTGCAGTTTATGCCTGAACCCTGATGTGAAAAAGATTTTACAAAGGAAATCTGGAAGAGCAGTGGTTATAGCCATGTTATTTTTTCTTCTTTCCTAGATTTGAGGCAAAATAATTTTTCCCAGTTGTCTGCTTACACCCAGTTTATCAAGCAATCAAGAGAGATCTACCTAAGCCATCTATTTTCTTCATTATTTACTGCTCCACCAGAATTTGTGGCATCTGAAAATACTCTCTGTAGTGATTTTCTGCTCTTTTATTATTCATCTCCTTATTAAAACTATTTAATTATGCTAGGTATGAAGAACAGCAACTTCTGTTGCTGTTCTGGAGTTGCAAAGTAAAGTTTTTTTCAATGATGGGTGCCCATTTTATATGTTCTTTTGGGATCTATTATTCAATATTAATTTCATTGACAAAGTAAGGTTTATTAACTACCTTCATTTTTATATAATTTATCAGAATATCATGTGGTACTATGTCCTAGCCCATGAGATGTATACATGTGTTGTACCTATGTTGTTATCTTTTATTAGCAGAATTTACAGTTTAATCTAAAGTAATATTCAGTAGTTTTAACAGCATTGATTTTTAAAACACCTAAATTACCATCTTTCAAATGATTACCACTTCCAAAGAAACCGTTCCCATTGGTTTCCAAGGGATCAAGCTGACATGACAACAGTTCTCGGAGTCATTTGAGTCCTTTTCTCTTATTAAATATTGGCACAATGTTTGCAATCCTGCAATCCTTTGGAACTCACCTACATTCCAAGACCTATTCAAAATTAACATTGTGGTTGATAACTCCTTGTCTAGCTTTTTTGCTTTTAAGCATGACCTAATATAAAGATTTGTGTAGTAACACCTTAGTAGTATTATTACTATAAATTCTTAAAAGTGCTGTGACATCATTATGATCATTTGAAAGAATTGTTTTGTATGCCTTTCCTTCCTGAATAAAAATAAAGAAGACTTTCCTTCAGAATTTATCATTCTCTTGTTTCCGTGTTACAACGGACCAACACCAATGCTAAGGTTTTTTTCATTCTGGCTGTAATTAAAACATTCGTTGGCTCATGTTGCTTAGGTTTTTCACTGTGTGTTTTTTTTTGTTTGTTTTCCAATATCAACTTATTCATTAAATCAGAAATTCAAGCTTCTGATTTATACTTTAATAGGTTACAGTACACCCTATCAATTTCTTCTTCCCCTTCTTCACAGAGAACTGTTCTAACTACAAGAAAAATCCTATAATCAAACAATCATTGGTCAGGATTTTAAAGTTTGCATTTGTATCTCATAATAGCAGGCTCTCCTGGTCTCTCCTGTTACGAACTCTATCCAGGATATAAATTAAGATTAAGAAATCTATAAGGACTGATGCATTAAAAACAAGTTCAAACTACTTCACTAGTACTGTTTATAAAGAACAATAATTAATTTATTTGGACAACAAAGCTACACTTATTTTTTGCCCTTTTGCATTTTTTTCAAGAACCATTAATTTTCCAGAATAAATCAAATGTAAAGAAGAATTCTGAAATGTGAAAAGATAGCATTTCATCTTGCTAATTTGTAGCAGGAGTTAAGAAACATCCATGAGAAATGGATGCATCCATGAGCATCCATGAGAAATGGATCAAGGCTAGTGATAGAAAGACAAAGTCTGGAAAATATAGACCAGAAGAGGCAGGAACCACTTCCTTCCCTGTCATTGTAAAAGTTCTCATTGCCTTATGGTCACTTCAGTTGCACCAAAAACATGCTGCAGCCCCAGGTCAGAAAAAAGAATTGCATTAAAAAAGGTAGGTGCAGCACCCCTTTGAACAGAACGGTTATGTCAAACTTGAGAGACTGGACACCAATCAGCAATGTGACAATTGAATCCATCGTTGCAGACAAAATGCTGTAGTAAACGTTCAAGAGACAGGGAAGGGAGAAGGGAAGAGAAAAAGAAAGAGGGAGATATTCAATTTGATCACATTAGGATTGATTTAAAGATTGTTTGGGAGCTACTTTCATTTTCATTTTAATATTATTAGGAGATAGCAGCATGTAACAGGCTTTGACATTGAATGCTATGCTTTGCATCGGTTGCAGAAGTTGCTTGTGGAAGTGGAGGGAGGAGGGAAGGATTGATAAGATTCTTTTTTCATAGGGAAGGGAGAAAGTTTTGTGACATTTACAAAGTCATCTGTCACGTGAACAACGGATTGGCTAGACAAGTTACTACATTTTATACTTCATAACTTCTTTTAACCCATACACATCCATATTTGACCTGAAGCTAAAGAGAACACTCTATTTACTTCCAGTGATGAACATATGTTCCTTCTATTTTTTTATCTACTGTTTTTCTCCCCCATTCCTCAGCTGTGTTATTCACTCTCCACCTCAAACTCATTGACTGTGTATTTTGAGACAAAATTTTTGGGGTGAAACCGAGGACTGTTCCTGATCTACCAGGCTCAAATAAAACTTTCTCCCAGTAGGATGTTTTTTTTTTTTTTTTTTTTTCCCCATGTTGAATACTTTTTCATCCACTTCATCCCACAGGATCATATTCCAATGAGTCTGTCTAGACAGTGCACATGGATCTTTAGGCTATGGTGTTCAATGCTGCAGCACTAGACTTGGAGGAGCTTTCATAGGGCAGCTTTAGAACAACCACCACTAACAGCTAAGACCCAGCCTGGAGGTTTGCACCCTCTCCCAGGGCACACTTACAGATAATTCATTCCATCTTTACTTAAGGAGGTGAAATCCTTTGGGAAAGGGAGCAGAGGTGGACAGGGATTCTGCTAAACTGGATCTGATCTTCTCAGCAGTGGATCCTTTTCTTTTTTTTACTATACCCATCAGGTCTTTTCCGTTGTCTTCTTCTTTCCTCAAAAGAAATTCAAGCAACTCAGGCCACACAGAATCAAAAATATCTTGTAGATTCAGATTCTCCAGAATGCTCTAATTTGCTGCCTTTTGTGCCTTGTTGATGATAAGTACTATCAGACTGATCCTCCTGAGTCACCATCAGTTTAGGTCTTACTGAGTAGGTCAAGAATTTCACTTGTTTGTTCAGAGGCTACAGAGAAGCGAGTGGGGAAGGAGAGGTGGACCTGGAATAGGAGGGCGCTTTCTCTGACCTTCCTTCATGGTCACTGAATAGCTGGAGTGTGTACAAGACTGATGGACCCCACAGAAGTGTTGATAAAACTCATTCCTTTCCAGAAGTCCAGCAGAAGCAACTGGAAGTTTCTGAATGGCATTAGTTTTCCTTTGCGTCCTCACATACAGCATCTATCAAGTGTTACACATCCAAAGCAAGATGCCACTTTGGGACGATGAGCTGGTACAAAGTGGCATCTCATTCTAGATATAGAACAACTTCTCTGGTCATAACATTGTGCATTGAAAACAGAATAAAAAATCAGCCCATTTATGGATCAATGTTATCTTGCCAGTTGCATGCCAGCCTAGGGAAATATGCATGTTTCTATTAAAGTCAAACGTTAGCATGTCTACATGCCTTGTTTTCTTGTGGAAATCATGGATCTCATCAGAGCAGTAATTCAGCGTGTCTCAAATATTTCAGATTAGAGAGGACAGCTATAATCTTTTTCTTCATTCCTAGAAGAGGGGAAATTGCTTTATTTGCTGAGCTGTGGCTATGGCTGTTTTCTCTGTCAGTGCTTATGTGAATAAATTATTGAGGGAGTCCTGAGTTTTGCACGTGACTTTGAATGCGGCTTGTTTGAAAGAGCCAGCTAGCCTGCAAAAACAGGGCACTCACTGGTCTGACCACATGTGACTAGAGGGACCTTTCATGTTGTTATTTCAATGACAGGGCGAACCTCCTGTTTTGTTTACTTCCATGTAATCTGGATGCTTGGGGATCTTGCAGAACAATCTCTTTCAGTTGCTGACAATATTTTTTCTTTCTTCTTTTTTTTCCCCCCTCAGGTAGATGGCATTGTTATCAGGCTGGAGATTCATGAATGTTTTTAATCTTACTCCCACTTACCTTGTTTTAACTAAGAATAGCCAAGTATTTATGAATCTATAAATGTAGATTCAAAGGTATTTCCTTTGTTGTGATAGGGTAGACTTCTTTATGTTGGTGAGAGATACTTTGAAACTAGCATCTTGAGCAGAAAAGGTTAGAGCCATGCAGCTCTAAGTACTGCATCCTGCTCCACCTGACTTCTGAATAAGTAGATTTTCCCTAGCTCCTTTCTCATGAAACCGTTGGTATCCCACTTGGCTGCCAATGGCAAAGAATAAGGTATTTTAAGTCCCAACCGGATGGAGCCCTGTCCTTAGCAGTCTTTCAGCTGTTTAATATGCTGGGTTATTTTATTTATTTTGAATGCTGGGGGCACCTAGTTCTCTTCATCTATTGTAATATCTGAGGACATAGCTCTGAGCTGTACCTCCAGTTTATACCTAATATCTAATTATTTTTATGTCTGAATACCTAATCCTAATTCCACTGAATTAGCTAAGATTAACTTGTGTATCCTGCTGCCTATTGCAATACTGCTCTGTAGTATCTGAAAAATATCTTGAATAATTCTTTCTTAATTATAGTATCTTTAGAGTAGCTCAGTGATCAATACCAATCTTAGTAGTAAGACACATGCCTGGCAATTTAAATCAAATCTAGAATCCAACTAGCCTACAATGAGCTCTAATTTAAGCTTCACCAACACAGAAACAAGTTGTTACACCAAGTTTATGCTCTTGTAGCCCAAACTGTAGTCTATCCATCCTTTTTTCTTACAGAAGAGTCGATGTCTGCAGTTTGGATGACACCTTTCACATCTGATGTCTTTGTTTCTACAATGAGTTACTACCTTTCAGTAGGGTAGAATTAGCTCCAACTCTCTCCATCAAAGCTCATTACAATCCTGTTAGAGACCTGATCTACAGAGACATCCAAGTAAATATAATCATTTATGCTTCTAATACTCTGAATTTAAAATCGCTATAAATAATTATCATTGTGCTAAATAACAAGAGGAAAGACTGCTCAGGCAAAATTATTGCATCCTTGAGTCAAATATACTGTAGGTGTGAAATGTGGAATAGAGTAAGAACTGTAGTAGCTAAAGACTGTAGCCAGTCTGGCCGCTTAGCCCAGTTCCTAAGAGCAGCCTCAAAAGTCTCAAGCCAGATGTTCAGCTTGGATTATCATGAACCAATGCTTTTGATCAAAAAAAAAGAGGGGCTGAGATATGCTGAAGTTTATTAGCTGTAGGTGTAACATCCAAGTGCTGTTCCCCTGATGGGACTTCACAGTCTGTGGTGACACCAGTGGGACTGTGGCAGCAATACGCTGTGGTCCACCACATTCCTAAGCCATCATGTAAATACCAAATTTCATTTTCAGGAATGACACTGCAGGTAGATTGCTAAAATAGGTTGCCCACAAGGGAGGACCAAGAGATGTTTATAGCATCACATCGCTGTTTCTTGCCTATGTTTTTCATGCTCTTTTATCCTGGCTACACACTTTCCATTTTCTGCTTCTCCCAATAGTGCAAATCTCTTACCTCAATTTACTCTCTTGAACCTCATTTTCTGCTATTTTAACTTCTACTCTTAGCACTATCTATGCTTCATCAATAAATCTCTCCTACTCATTTATCTCCCTGAGAATCTCAGTTCCTATTTCTATCACTTTTGCTCTGTATCAAGAAGTCCTTTTCTTGTTTGACATCCCAGCACACTTAATCATGACTCGGAATAGGGAGATACCTGCCCTTAGTGTAGCTGGCACAGCAGAGAGTAAAAATTGTTGCCAACAAGAGCAATGAATAAACCTTTCCAATGATCATTATCATGATGAAGTGATACATAGAACGCATCCCAGAGGCCTTAACCCACTTCAGAATATTGTTAAGGAAGTGGAGAAATTGGTGATGGCTCTTGGGTTGTCAGATTCAGGTTCCCTCCACTCTTGGGGGAATTTTTTACTCTATAATCGAAGGAAAGTAAACAGCTAAACCTGCAGGTTTCTATACTGCACGAGTCCCAGCTCTGTCTCTTTCCTTCACCAGACATTGGTTCCCATCTGGAACTTAGGTGATGCAGACACAGTTTTATGTTGAGTAGCGCCTAAAGTAAGCATGACATATTCAGTCATAATATCATATTATTTAGATTTCACTTTATTTTAAATTATATAGTTTTATCCAGTTCCATTCAACAGACTATTTCTATTTCATACAAAATTTAAATCCATTCTACATAGTTTTTCAAGGAGAACACAGCAAAGAACTTTTATTTGCAGATATTACACAAAAATAATAATGTTTGCATGTTTATGTGTGTGTGCATACGAGGCAGTGTACTTCCCTTATCACCAGCACTTTGATTTGGAAAGTCTTGGCCTATAACATTATGTATTCCATTTAAAGAAAAAAAGACATGTTGTATATCCTTTTCAGTTGAAATCCAGGAGATTTTAAGTAGGTGCAATATATTATATCATCCTGAATATTCCCAGCTGTTTTTTGTACATGCAGAAAAAGTGCTTAGATATTTTCAGTGCATGCAATTAGCATTTATCAATGATGTTTCATACACTAGCTAGTATATTTCTAAAAAGCAGTGTAGTTTTGGGACATCAAAGGCAGTATTTTTTGAACTGCTACAGAGGTGATTATGGGGTACCTTAGATTTGGTTACATAGTGTGAAAAAAACAGAACTCATTTATTCAACAATGCGGAAGTTAAAAGCAGCAGCAGGAGAAATACATCTGAATCCTTCATGACAAAAAGCATATTGCATATATAATATTGATAGTGTTCTCATGTATAGCATCGTGGGCTTTTTAAAGAACACATTGGTCCAACAAAGCAAATGTAAGTTGAAATCTATATAAAGAAGCTTCCACACCTCTTTAGCCCTGGTTTTGTCTTCTTTGTTTACCAGCAACTGAACTTTGTCTGAAACTGTGTGCAACAATCAGGGACATCTAGTGGCTGACTGATAAATTGCAAATAAACATTTGGTTACCTGTATTTCGTATTCACTCAAGACATAAAATAACAGCTCTGTCTGCCTTGACTTTTTTAAGGATCTCTTTCTCACAGTCCTTTCAAGTGGAATATTAGGAATTTGTCTCTGAAAGAAATTCTTTCCCACTCCCCAAATTACACGTGATGCTTGTAATAGCTTTCTCATGTAAAAATAGCGTAGGTGCCCTCCTCTGCCTCTGTGGTCTATGCTGTGCTTAGCATATTCCTGCCTAATCACTTGCAGTGCACTTCAGCAGACAGGAGACTAAGATTAAAAAGGCTACACTGAATAAGTTGATACATATATTCTCTGATCCAGAACAAACATGAGAAATTTCTCACTGTGGAGAAATTCAGTCATAATATTACATTATGGAGCTCCCATAAGAATACTTTTGTTTTGTTTTGTTTTGTTTCCTATTTTATTTTGATTCCTGTTAATTTGAAACTCCCTTGGAGTTTTATTTCTGATGAGAAGAACAAATGAAAAAAGTATTTTCCTTTCCTTTCCTTTCCTTTCCTTTCCTTTCCTTTCCTTTCCTTTCCTTTCCTTTCCTTTCCTTTCCTTTCCTTTCCTTTCCTTTCCTTTCCTTTCCTTTCCTTTCCTCAGAACACTGTCCAGCTTGACTGCCTTTTTTTTTTTCAGATTTTTGACTTTTTTGCCTCAAATTTGTTTTTTGCAAAGTATGGCCTTGTCTGCTCTTAGCAGGCTAGTCACTGATGTAAATCTGTACATATAATTAACCCTAAACATTCTGCTAGTTGGTAGTAATTGGCAATTTCCTCCAGGAAAAAAGAGTTCCTAGCTGTATGCTCATTTTTAGAGGGACCATGCTTATGTTTAAAAGTGACTAATGAATATACCCAGTTTGTTGTTAGTCCTTGAAAAATTATAAAGGGGTTGTTTAGATTGTAATCTTACTAGGGATGTTCTCCTTCCCACCTAGAGAATTCTTTCTGGGCCGGAATGAACAGGGAAAAGTGGGTAACTCCTTCCTGTAAGAGATACCTAGAGCTTCCTAGAGAAAGGAGCGCCTTGAAAGAAAAGAAACTTCCTGTGTGAAGCTGCCCAGATAGCATAGGCACATTGCAAGTTGCAGTCTAGACAACCCCCCACTTTCACTTAAAGCAAACAAACTCTAAAATCACTCAGAGCAAACATACTCTAGTCCAAACCCCATCAAGACAGCAAGCAAATACACTCCAGAAAACACCAGGCAAACGGAGTCCTGAAGTCAGTCTAAACACGATCACAGAAGATCAGCAAACACTGCCTTCTCCTTACAAAAAATAAACATAAGAGGCAGCCATGTGACTCTCTGTTAGTCCTGGCCACTTGTCATTCCCCTAGATTCCCAGGAAGAGGGAGTGCTGTGAGACTCTTGCTGCTGTATTTCTCTTGGTGCGTTTGGCTTCTGGATTGGGAAAGGAGATATTGCGATATCTATGCTAATGGGAATTCTTTACATGTCTTCTGTACAATTACTATTTTATTTGTGTCGTGAGGGCTAGAGAGCAGTTTTGCAAAACTGGATGTGAAGTGGGTTTGGTGGACAAGTCGAATGCTGGACCCTGGAAAGAGGTAGACAAACCACAACGTGCTTTTTATTTCCTTTGAGGTGATGTCAGCTGCAGTAAAATTGATACTAGTAGTAGAACATGCTGCTAGGGGGTGAGAAATCTAAATTCCCTTCCCTTTTTAGAGTCCAAATATATATGTTTCGTCTCTAAAAACTCTAGAGTCTGAAGGAAGGAATTCCTCCTCCTGGGGAGGAATAACCCCAGGCCCCACTACAGAATAGGAGTTGCTGGAAAATAGCTCTGCGGAGAGGGATTTGGGAGTCCTGGTTGACAACAGGTTAACCATGAGTCAGCAATGTGCCCTCCTGGCCAAGAAGGCCAATGGGATCCTGGCCTGCACCAGGAGGAGTGTTGCCAGCAGGTTGAGAGAGGTGATCCTGCCCCTCTACTTGGCTCTGGTGCGACCACACATGGAGTATTGGGTGCAGTTCTTGGCTCTCCAGTACAAGAAGGACATTGAGCTTCTAGAGAGGGCCCAGCAGAGAGCCACGAAGACGATTAAAGGACTGGAGCACCTATTTTACCAAGAAAGACTAAGCAAGCTGGGCCTGTTTAGTCTGGAGAAGAGAAGGCTGAGAGATTTGATCAACATGTTCAAGTACCTGAGGGGGGATTGTAGGGAGGATGGAGCCAGGCTCTTCTCTGTGGTGGCCAATGACAGGACAAGGGGTAATCGGTGCAAGTTGAAACCCAGGAAGTTCCATCCCCATGTGAGGAAGAACTTCTTTACTGTGAGGGTGACAGAGCCCTGGTACAGGCTGCCCAGGGAGGTTGTGGAGTCTCCTTCTGAAAGATGAGTTTCCAGAAAAAGCTTGCATTATTCTGCTATCCTTTTGCATTATCACTCCTTTCTTACTGTTTGGTGTGATTTTTTGGTGTGATCCTCTGAGGTGATCCTTCTTCACAAGTCCTATCTACAGAGTTCAGGGGCTTGCCTATAGAGTTTCTGAAATCTTCAACTCTGAACTGGGGCCATGTGTTTAAAAATGAAGCATGGAAATATGCACATCTGTACCATCTACAGCCTAGGATTAGCTGAAAGTCAGACAAGGCCTGTAGCTTGTCTTCAAAGGTGAACAGCGGTGTCTCAATTTCTTCAGTGTTCGTCTTTCCTGTCAAACTACCCTGTGCTGAATAACGGTCAATCTAAATAGATGAGGAAGGTTCAGGGGAAAAACAGAATCTCCAAAATAGTAAATACAAGTAGCAACATAGATTTCCTGATTCAGCCTACTGCTACAGTTCAATCTGTTACAGTTCCTCCGTAAGGTTCCAGATTAAAATTTCTGAAGGAAAACTGAGCTGCACAAACACACACAGACAGACACACAAAAAGGCATTAGCAAGAGCTTCTATATTTAATATAATAGGGTGCAATTTCTGGTAGTGTGACATACACAACCCCCCAAACACTTACAGCAGAAGTTCTAGAGAAATGTCTTCCTAAAACTTGAAGCCATGACCTGAGCCATTGTTTAGACACAGAACTGGAAGCCAAGAAGCTGTTTAAGCTCTTAAGTGGCCATTATAATGTTGAGCTTAGAAGTGTGCATATTTATATGGTTTCCTGCCAGCTCCTCCTGCTTGTTTGCAACTGCCGGGGGACGATTGTGCGGATAGCAAACCAACTTTACTAGCTAGTTACTTTTGCCTGATAGTTTTGTTTGTTTGTTTTGTTTTTAGATAAAACAATTTCTCTGACCAAATTACTGAATAAGCCTTTTGAAAAGGTGCTTTATGTGAAAGAAAACCTATCATGTTTGCCCAGGAACAAAACAGTAAAAGGTATGAGTTGCAGTTATGCAGCATATTATTTCCTTAAATGAATAAGAAAGATTTGTGGATGCTAATTGCTATAAAGTATTTAACTGATAATAGTGGGTTTTTAGCTTTCATTTAAATTACTTAGTGTGGGAAAAATAAGTGGTATCTTTATAGCCCATGTCTCAAAGAACACACTACAGGACCTGTAGGACACTTCAGCTGTTCTGTATGATGAAATAAAAGTCTAAAGCACCTTAAAGATGTTTTTCACAAAGAAAAGTCAAAGGGTGTGAAGGCAGGAAAAAAGGCATTGAATACTGGGGTTTGTCAGAAAATCTTGGCCATACGTGTAGCTGAGATTCCCAAACAAGGCTGCAGGAAGCTCCCTTCAATCTCTTGGCACCTGGAACCTGGGACCCCTTGTCAGGGGCAGTCTCATACATCTACTCTTTGATTAAACATATGGCTCTCTCCTTTTTAGGAGGGTGAGGGATGCTTCCACACAGCCCTCTTCTGATCTCTCCCTGGCTGTGGCTTTTTTGAGGAGTCTAAAACCTCAGTCCTGTTCCCTGGCAGAGTACAGGTCCCTGCCTCTTGACTGTAACTGTGAGAGTCCCAGGGTAGGAGGCTGGAAATTACTGTCTCATTGTGCTCTCCTGTGTTGTATTAAAATTATAGGAGTTGGTTTTAGGAAGAATGTTACATGCCTATGATGAACAAAGACTTTTGCAATGTTTCTTGTGTTACATCCCTGCAAAGAACCGACCAGTGTGGCACTACTGGCACATCATCCTTTATGCCTTAGTGAGATTTGGCTGCTAGGTGCTTCTGTTAGCATATAAATGAACCCTCAAATTCAGGGTTTAGCAATCAGGGTTGTGTTGCTACTGAATCATGTGAGTTAGATTCTCAATGAGTACAAATAGTTCAAATGCCATTACCATAGTGAGCTCTAAGATTTGTATCAGTCTGTATCTGGACCAACTTACATTCCTTTGGCAGTGACTATTATGACTGTTCTTTGCCAAATTCATGTTTTTGGTTTTCTTTCCTCTTTTGATTGTTCTAATACTACAAAGAATTCAGAAGGGAGGATCAATCTTAAAACAAAAGAACATCATGTGATGGATTCTGTGCTGGTGTCTTTTATATCCTCCTGAAAGGAAAAAAAGGTTTTCTGAAACACTTCTTGATTTGTTATTTCCTCTGCTGACTTTTCTTTTTGTTTGGAATGCCAGCTTAAGCCAGTGATAGCATTTTGCTTCCAGGGGCCAGAAGGGTTAATTTCCCTCCACTCCATCCTGATCTCTCGTGAAGCTGGAGTTACACTCATCAAGGATCTAGCATGGGGAGGGATGGATTTCTGGAGACAGCCTGAGGGCTCCAACAGCAGCCTTCGCTTTCAATCAATGTCGAGAAGCACGAGTGGAAATTCATTCAGTGAACAGTTGGAGGTCTTTGCCTGTCCATACAGCCGCCTGGCACACAATCCCAAGCAAAAACTGGTGGCGTCTCAGCTGGAGATCTGACATTTTGCCGAACCACTGTTTGCTTGAGAACTGATAATTAAACACTCCTTCTCCTTTAAAAAATATAAAAAGGTAGATAAAAAAAATAAGTAAACACTGCTAGTAACCTTGGATGCTCCCTTTCGTCAAGGTCTCAGGTACGTGCCGAAATGTATTTTGTTCAGGATCCGTCCTGGCCATACTATTGTCTTTTCTGTTGCCTGAGTGCATTATTCTGACTGTTTTCATTTGACTTGCCTCTGGGATGCTGTGCTGTTCTGGCAGAGAGATCTACACACTGGCAGAGTTCATGAACTCACGCTTGCAAGCTGATCTTTGCCGTACGTGTTTCTAAATATTTTGGTGTGTATGTAACATGACAGAATGTGACTTTGCACTGAAAAGCCAAAAAGACACAAAGCGGAAGAAACATTTGTGTCCCTTGCTTTCTCTGCCTCCCCCTCTCTTCCTAATTCTGTCAAGTTTTGTTATCCCCACAAGGCAACCATAGGTGAGCCATAATATTTAACCAATATTAGGGGAATGGAGAGGTTTTAATTAATTTCATTACAGATTAACAAAGTCCAGCACATGACTCAGTGGAAGTCTATGCAGTCTTTTGCAGACAGATGGGATCTTACCCTCTGTGTCCTCCAAGCCTCCTGGATGAGGTGAAGATGCATTAACACCGCTTATTATCTGTTGTGCACTGCTACTTGCAGGGTAATGTCAGCAATCCATAGTTGACTTGAGCTTGGTCCGCTCCCACTAAAGAATATGTTTTTTTCCAGTTCTATACACTAAAAAAATTGTAAACATATCTGGAACTTTGACTTAAAGCATCAGAGAAACAGCACCCGTGTCTTCTGTGAGCAGATGATGTTCTCTGGTGTGATTCAGCTGTGCTCAGAAATGGTGTGAACTCTGCTTCTAGTGCAGAAAAGGAATCAAGACTAGGTGCTAGGGACAGCTAATATATTTCACAAGCTCACGTAAGGGAAGGCATATGTCATGATGGGAGCAGACCAGAGAAGAGAATCAGCTCTGTGAATATACCTCTCACTTGCTTCTTACTGGACATCTTTACATCCAGTGAGTTTGGTCCGCTGATTTCAGTCTTGATTCCACCACTCGCTTATGTTTGGTTTTCTGAGCCAAAAGAAAGGAGTAGGATCAAAGGGCATGCATATTCCCAGCAAAGTCACCTGGCTAGGATCAGGGCTCATTCCCATACTCCAAATTCCACATCTGTACACTTTAGTGGTGACAGATAAGGGCTAGCTCAGTTCTCCTTTCTCATGATAAGAACACTTTATAAAGTGCATATGCAGCGGAATCCCAGATTGCAAAGAGGAACTGCACTGATGTTACTGAAAGATGCAAATAGAAGCATGGCCAATTCAAAATTTATTGGGATTGAACAGAGCTGCTGATCTTAAAGTTTTGATAGACAGAATTTAAAGGTGTTAAAGGCTCTGCTCCTCCCCACCTATTTAAGAAAATATTCATATGTAAATGGGAACTGAACTGCAATTTTTGTTATTATTCCTTTAGAGTCATGATCTCCGTATCTGTTTTCAAATATTTCTCTGTGCTTCAGTGTATTTTGTTGCCTGAATAAGCCCAAACGCAGGCTAAGGAATCCAAGAGCTCTGCTCTGGTACCTCAGTTGAAATCTCTGCACAAATAAATTTGGAGTCAAATTATGGACTCCTGCCTCACAATCAATCTCACTCCAGGAGTCATATTTAAAAAATAAAAAAAAAATGGAAAATAAA
>NW_010583322.1:50764-93034 GCF_000705375.1 Tinamus guttatus
TGGCAGAGGGAAGAGGGAGAGGGATAGCTTCAAACTTGATCAAATCTTTGACCCCTACTGTTACCCTCTGAGGAAACTAGAGGTAACAATTAAACCTGTGGGGCAGAAAAAAATAGAAGTAATAATCTGCACCACTGTTTTCAAGCTGAACTATCTGGGTAGTAGGATTCACCCTTCAGGGCAGCGCCCCTAGGTGTTACCCAGTCAGAAGTCAAACTCCCTCCCCTTCAATTCTCCAAAACTGCAATCTGCTCACTCAGCCATCATTTGGGAGACCTAGAGGCTCTCTTTAAGGAGTAAGGGGATAACAAGGATGAATGAATAAATCCGAAAGCACATCAGCAAATAACAGGATAAAGAATAGTATTTATGCAGTGACCTCGTCAGTGATCATCTCTATGTATTTTTATTTTAAACTGGCATTTGGTACTTTTTGTGCATCACATAGCACCGAGGGCAATTGAGTCCTTCCCCACTTCACCATCCTATTGCACAGCCTGCTCTGCTTCTCCTTTATGCATATAAACTAGTTTCTCTGCTCAGTTTTCTTACACATCACATCCATGTGTGATGCTGCACAAAGTACAAATAGCAGCAGTGCACTAAGCCAAACATATCTTGTCAAGCGAGTGCCATTACAATGTAAGGATTGATTTGCTGGAGGAGGTCTTGCATATAAGCAGACATAGAAGCAACAGCCAGGTTTAACAAATTTCCACTTGGAGAGTTTGTGTAGAGCAAAATAACAAAAGGACAAGCTTTTTGCTTTTTAGTTTCTATCTACCTGGTCAGCCTCAGAATTTCTGGGTCAAGAAGAGGTTATATTTACACAGACCCTCCCCCTGGCTTCTGCCCCCCTTCCAGACAAGTGCTTCTAGCAGCTACCTGTGTCTTGGTGTTGGTGCTCACATGCCCTCACTTCTGTTGTCAGTCTGGCCCTCCAGCAACCAGGCTCTGGTGATAGCCTTAGCAGTTCCCCCTGGATAAGCTGGGAGCATCGTTTCTTGAGTAGGAGATACAGTGACTTTGTGGGAAATGCTGCTGGCGATGCATCCACCTCTCCTTGACTGAAAACGTCTGGTAGCAGTAGCAAAATTTGAGTTCTCAAGAAATACCATCTTGCAGATAAGACATTGAATAATTACTTGTGTTTGCAATAGATTTCCTGACCCTACTGCAAAAGTAAGATGGAATTAGGCTTGCAACCATTGTATTTCAACTCTATTTGTATACAAAACTGATTTGGGAACTTTGCCACATATTATGTATCTCAGGCATGGAGGTTGCATTAATTCCCCATTTGCCAGATGGGAACAGAAGTTCACATGAGTGTTAGGCAATGTTGGAATCCGACTGTGGTTCCATATCAGAGAACAAGTCTGCATTTGCACTGACATGGAGATCATAGAATCATAGAATGCTTAAGGTTGGAAGGGACCTCTAGAGATCATCTAGTCCAACCCCCCTGCACACGCAGGGTCACCTAGAGCACGTGGCACAGGACTGCGTCCAAGCAGGTTTTGAAGATCTCTGGAGAAGGAGACTCCACAACCTCTCTGGGCAGCCTGTTCCAGTGCTCTGTCACCCTCACTGTCAAGAAATTTTTCCTTAAGTTCCTGTGGAACTTCTGAGGCTTCAATTTGTGGCCATTTCCTCTAGTTCTGTCAGTGGCCACCGCTGAAAAGAGGGCCAGCACCATTCTCCTCACTACCTCCCTTGAGGTACTTATAGACATTGATTAGATCCCCTCTCAGCCTTCTCTTCTCCAGGCTGAACAGGTCCAGCTCCCTCAGCCTCTCCTCATAGGGCAGATATTCCAGGCCCCTGATGATCCTTGTAGCCCTGCACTGGACTCTTTCCAGCAGCTCCACATCCCTCTTGTACTGTGGGGCCCAGAACTGGACACAATACTCCAGATGTGGCCTCACCAGGGCTGAGTAGAGGGGCAGGATCCCCTCCCTCGACCTGCTGGAGACACTCTTCTTAATGCATCCGAGGATCCATTGGCCTTCTTGGCTACGAGGGCACACTGCTGCCTCATGGTCAACTTGTTGTCCACCAGGACACTCCGGTCCCTGACTCATGACATTTTCTTGTCATGGCTACACTATTTTCTTGGGGAACACTGTGGCTATCCAATAGGGATTCTTCTTCTGTATCCAAATCTCAACTGGCTGAAGTCCTCTTCATCAGCAAAGGCACAACCATGTTACATAATGACATGCTGCGCTCTGCGGGTCAATATGTGTCCACCTTAAAGCCGTCTTCAAATCGAAGTGGAAAGAAACAGGACTATTCACGTAGATCCGGATTCTGTAAAATGATGAGGATGAAGTTAAGATGCGGCCCTATTCAACAAAACATTTAAACCTGATTTACATTTGTATAAGTGTTCCAGACTCTTCAAGTGAAGAGACCTTGACATTTTCTTGAGCCTAAGTGTGAACTTCATTGAGTAGACAATGCAAAAGAATTGCATTCACAATGCAAGGCTTTGTAGAAATATTTAACCATGACGGTTATCATTTTATGAACAAATGATAGGTCAGCAGTGGTGATTAAACGCTATTTCCAATATTATTTTTCTCTCTATTTATTTGTTTTTGTCATTTAGTCTTCCAGGTCTTGGGGGAATTATTCATTGGACATCCCTTACAAAATACTAAAGGCAACATTGCATGAAGCCATTCTAATATGGAAAAAATAATTGTTTTTTGTGAGGAAGTAATGTAAATGTTGAAAATTATAACAATGTTCATTATTCTGTTAGGTTTTAGAATGAGTAGCCCATGTGCACCCATTTACCCCTAAGAATGTTGTTTGTTCTTTAATTAGTTTTCTAAACACATAACAAACAAAACTGAATAAATCAAAATGACCTTTAAATTCCCAGAATTACAGGCTTTCTAAATGGCCATAATAAGGTAATAATAACCCAAACTAATAGTTGTTCTACCTTCCATACTCTGTGACTCTCCATGTGACATGCAACATTATTAACTTCAGTTTGATTACAAATTATTCTCTTAGTTCAGGTTTAATACAGTATTGATATTGTTATTAATATAGATTTGTCAATAAAGATACAAAATAAAGCCAGCTGAACTTAATGTTAGTTGACAAAAAAAAAATAAAACCCCAGCCCTAACCCTTCTAGTTTATTCTCACCGGGTGTAGGAAGTATAAGGGAAAAAAAATGATGATTTAATTTCATTAAAGGCATACTTAATCTGAATTAGAGAGGATAATTGGAAAGAAAATGCACAGTCAGCAAGGGTCTGTTATTACTGCATTTCTAGAATGAAAGCAAACATTTCCTGTTCTTCTTAAGCTCTTGTGGTTGATATGACACAGTCAACCGCTTTGCTGGTGTAAAGCCAGTAAACTTCAGTATAGTTCTCTAGATATATATCATGTGTTCAAAAGCAGCCTTTGCCGCAGAACTATCTGAGGTGAGATGCCAAAGTGGTTCTGCATAGTTCATGTTTGTCCCGGACTGCTTGGTGCTTGGTTTAATGAGTTAATGCTGTATTTAGAGCACACCCATCTCAGCTGAAATACAGCAGGCACCATAATCTCTGCAAGATGATATTTTTAGTTGCTATCTCTTTGCTGAGCTCACTACTTGAATGCAGAGACTTGTCTTTTCTGTTTCATTCTAATTTAAAGACAAAGAGGTTAAGGCATAGCACAGATGGTTCCAAAAAACCTGTTTGACTTTGCTCTGGATCACACAGTAAATAAACACATATTCATTTGCCAGCACAGAAAGAGTAGTCACAGAACTGACTGTCAACTCTTACTGCCCCAGATTTCTTTCTATTGCATCAACATTTAATTGTCAGAAAACAAAAGCTCCCTTGGAGGAAATGAGTTTCCCGCATTCTTCTCCTACCCGAAGCACCCCAGGGGCAATTTCAGGCATCATCTATGCATAGATGAGGAAGTTTAATACTCCTCCAAAGTCAAGTCTAGCACAAGAAGCAGTATAAACATCCCTTACTTTTCTAAGAGCACAACAGTCAGGTCTATAAAAGCTCAAAAAATGAACAAGTAGCTTTGAGTAGCAAATGATCCCACGTCAGCTCACTGGGATAGCAAATATGAGGAAATATGAGTTAGGATTTTAGAAGAAAGAGAATTCACTCTACTTATATTCACCCTGGATTAAGAGTGTCTTCATGGATTTGTTATCACAGTTTAGTTCACCTTTTAACTAATTACATAAATAAATGATTTGTGCACCTGGCACACTAGGCCAGATGTTGTTCATATGCATAATAAAGAATTTTGTCTTGCCTACAGAATTTGCTGCTTACGCAAGCAAGGCAAAAGGTAGTTTGGTTATTCACTATTTCACAACTGGGAAACAGAAATGCTAGAAGACTAGTAACTGATTGGTTCCAAGTAACAGCCAGTCTGGGAAAGTGACAGGACTGAACCTGAACAGCAAAAGAGCTAGATACTCAATCATCTTTATGAGTATCAGGCAGCTTGCCTTGCCAGAGATACACCTTTGAAACTCAATTTAATGGAAATATGATACAATGCGTTTTACAGACCCTTTCTTGAAAATTGTGTAGTGTGTTATAGGCAAAAGGAAACATTTTATGCTCACTATTATACAAGATTCCTAATTTGTAAGATACTTATGCATTATTTTGTTTTTTTTTCCATTCACATACATAAGCTGAGAAGTCATGCAATCATAAGGAATGCCTAGTACCCAGTCATGTATCATGCAACCTAGAAATATTATTTAAAGGTGTGTGAATCTCCATCCTGTTTTGAAAGAAAAAAGAAGAGGGAAAAAAAAAAAAGACAAAACGTCTTCCAGCAGAGCTTAAGAACAGTAGCAGGAGTTATCTGGGAATATCATGCCAATTAGCTTTAACTAAAGGGAAATGGTTTTACCTGAAGTTGGGTATACTTGATTTAAAATAAATAATGAAAAATATTTTTAAAATATATATTTTCTCTACTCCTCCCACCTCAAAGCCACTCTCTAAGATCACAAATTCCTCATAAATATATGCACACGCCGACTAAGTTACATGTCATCTTAAACTTGCCACTCAAAGACTAAAAGTAAAAATAAAAAATTCAAATTCCCTATACAAATACCCCATGGCCAAAACAATGAACATTGCTTCTATCCTATTCACAGAGTTTAGTAACAAAAAGTTAGAAGGGGTGTTTTTTGTTCATGCATAATTCCAGTGGTTTTTTCTTTAACTGTAGCTCAGTCTGCATTCAGGAATTTGTACTGGTGAATTTTGTTCAGTAGAATAAGGAAAAGGAGAATTAAATGGAGGGAGACAACATGGCCTAGTGAATAAAGCAATAGACTTGAGGGGATCAGGAGACCTAGATTCTATTCCCAGCTCTTCCCTGCAGTGTGACTTTAGGCAAGTCTCTGAGCAAACTTTCCTTCCCCACTCTGTTGTCTATTTATATTGTAGGCTCTTCAGGGTAAGTGCCATCCCTTTCTGAGTGTTTGTATGGCCCCAAGTGCAAAGGGGCTGTGTTCTCTGTTGGAATATCCTGCAAATAATCATTGAAGCAAACCTCAGAGATCCAGATGTCAGAGATAATGTTAATCTCTGTTTCCATGGTTGGTGTGGCTGCAGATAACTTTTGGATATATGCAGTGTCTAGATCTAGAAATAGCCAGTCAGCTCCTGCCCCTAAAACTATCCCCTGACAGCACAGGATTAAAGTGACATTAGTCATTCCAGTGCTGTGAGTACTGCAAAAATTTGATTCCCAGATTGAGGCCTTGATAAGAGTACAGATGGAAGGGCTTCTACGTGGGGATAGAAGACACAATTGCAAGTAATGGGAAAAAAAATGTGGAATGAGTGGCCTGCTGTTCAATAAGGGTAGTACACCTGAATGAAAGGAGGGGATTTCCTATGAGTGGAAGAGAGTGAGGGGACCCAGCTCTTCGGTTCTGTTAGTACCTCCAGAGGTTTTGTGAATGCCGTTTGCCTCAGACAACACAGCTGTAGCTAGAGCTCCATTCATCTATACTTTGTCCATCCCTGAAGGAAATCCCTATAGCCAGACAGTGTGAAATTGTGTATTTCTTCCTTCCAGAAAAAAAAGAAAATATAAAATAAGATGGAGTCTAGACAGGGAAAGCTAATTGTATAAATGTAACATCCAGCATTGCAAGAAGAGGAGGTTGTGCCTTTCTGACACAGCAGTTTAAGTTGAAACACATTCTTTTTTTTTTTTTTTTTCATACAGGTCACAATGGTGAATATTCTCTTCTGCAGCCTCAGAGACGTTCTTGTGCAGGGATGTACTTGTGTAGACATATGTAGTTTTGCACAGATTCAACAAAGTTCATTATTTTTTCTCACCCATGCTGAGGAGACATCTCGGTGTAAGTTCAGAAATCTGGCAGAACAAATCTCACATTATCTCTTCTCTAAAATCAGGCCCAAGCATGCACTATGGACTCTGATTAGTTCAATATCCAACATCCTGATCTTAGGGCTTTCTACAGCAATGTGGATGTATCAAGCCCATGCTGCAGGCTAGTGGGGTCAGAAAATGAATGGATTGTGAAGCTAGATATGTTTAACTTGTTGCTAATGTTGTAGATATATAGAGCCAATGTACATGGATACCAATTGTACTTTTGCAGTAGTGAATAACCAGGCAAATCACCAAGTACCAATCCACTTCCCTACTACTATGAACCAATGAACTTACAGCTGGTTATGTTAAGATAAATAGCAGTTTGCTCTGTTTGTCTTCATCACCAATTTTCAGCCTCTTTTCAAATCCCTTGTGTTTGAAGAAGGTCCAAATGCAACCTTGTGAGTAACTTACAGTGACTATATTGTAAATGTTTAATTTCTTAGAGATTAAACATGTCTTATTCAGGACAACATGTAAAGAAATGATTTTCAACCTAGGATTTGAGAATCAGTGATAACACCTGAGCTGTTTCATAAAGTAAAATAAAAAAAAGGAGTATGAGAAAAATAAACTTTTATAACTATACAAAAATCATCCATCAGAAAATTCTGGCAGTCTAAAAAGGGGAAAAGCACTGACATCAGCAGTGTTTCAAAACAATGTTGATAGTAAAAGCTGTCCTGAATCAGAATAAACCTTCCATAGAATCATTCAGGTTGGAAGGGACCTTTAGAGATTGTCTAGTCCAGCGCCCCTGCCCATGCACTCAAACACTCTCAGATTAATGTCCAAAAAAAAAAAAAAAAAAAAAACAAAGGCAAAAAACACACACACACAAAAGAGCAAGAAAACACAGTGAAGTATCTTGTCGTATTCTCTTAAAATTATTTTTTCCATCCTTTGACATATTTATTTGTCTTTGCATTTTTTTAATGTACTTGTTTAAAAGTTTTCTGCCTTCGATAGCAGCTGGAATCTCAAAATGAAATTAAAACCACGTAGGTGCCAATATATATATTAAATAGATATGAGACTAAATTAAACTAATTGACATTTTATTAATATTCTGCTGTTTGTTCCCGCAGAGTTAAAACCATACTTGAGATCCTATTATATGAAGATATACTCTGGACCATCTGGTAGCCAAACATTTCTGATTATAAATAAGTCATTTTTTCTTAATTATTTATTTGGGAATTTTTGTTTATTGTACAAAAATCTTGAAAGGGAGAATAAATAGGAAAATGTGCTAGGTTTTATAGTGCATCTTTCATAAGCAAAAATATTTTTTTGCAGAGAAGTCTGGTTGAGATAGGAGAAGGCCTTGAATGTTTATTTGAATTAGAAACCAATTTGTGAACTGATCTTGTTTGCCACCCTTACAGCTTCAGTTTGTGTGAAGACCCAAGCACTTAGTCTTAGCAAAGCAAACACCGACAACTATTAAGTATTCACCTCTAATTTTAAACTCTAAGGAGAAAGGAAGTGATCTCTGCATCATAGAAAATACAAAGGGACCCAATTTACAAGGTAGCCACAGAGAAGATGGTTATTGAAAACAAGCAAACAAAAGAAAAAAAAATGAAATAAGGGACTATTTCTGGGTCTATTAGTGCAGAAAGCTGTAGGCTCTTCAACACTGGAGGACTTCAAGAAATTATTAACATCTATCAGGAATGACATGGGTAGAACTGATCTTTCCTTGGGGAAACAAACTTGAGTCCTTGAGGATGTACTACTTGCTTTCTGAACATCTCTTCCAGCCCTGTTTTTTGTGCTAGAGATAACTCTCTGTACATTATTGATAACTGTTATAATTTCTAACTTGAGCCTTCAAGCAATATCTTTAATAATGTGAGACATAAAAAAATATGAGTTTTGGCTCATTATTGGTTTCAAAAGAAATTAAGAAGTGACTATCAAATAAATAAAGCCCTGAATTCCTTCAGTTCATTTAAAATTCTCAGACCTTATTCTGATATCACATATCCACAAAAAAAAAAAATATACCCATGTTGAAGGAACAGAAAAGACTAAAATAAAGTTTGAAAGATAATACTTCCCTAAGTGAGCAGAACGAAAGCATGAAGTGAAACTTCTTTAACAAAAGTTTATGTACATACATACTTATGTCTTGGTCAGGCCATCAGATTTACTTCATCCAAAAAACTACTGCTGAAAATCCTCCACCTCAGAGGAAGAGAGTACAACGTAAGCTGCCTCATTGCCCTCCCCATCAGGATGTAGTTCTCCACAAGCGGATAATGTCTTCTGGTTTTGTTCTATCTCAGTGCAGGTCACCCAAGTTGGTCACCCTGCAGGGATTTCATGTTATTGTTTGTCCAATTACTTCAATTCTAAGGAGTTTAATAAGAAGAAATCACTCATTTTACCACAGAAGAAAGCTGGTTTTCCTCATATTCCTTGCAGTTATGAATAAGGGCAGGGTTTTTTTGTTTGTTTGTTTGTTTTTCTTGAAATACTTGATGGATTGAACACTCTCATTAAAAATCTATTCCTGCCCATATGTTCCTCATATTTTTAAAAAGTCCAGGTACCTTTATTTGAAAATTATCTGAAGAAGGGATAATCCTTTTCATTGCATCTTCTGATCTTGGTTCCTAAGTACTTCTGAAACAAGATATTAATTATAATTAATAAAGCATTCATAAAAATAAAAGTGAACTGAAGAGTGGATATGCAATACATTTTCCCTCAGTTTTTGATTAGGTAGAATGTCCCAGAATAAGTGAGTACATTGGTGATTAGTCATAAAGGGAAGCAAAAGGAAGTCTGCTTCATTGTATTTTTTTTCCATTTGACCTGGAATCCTAATAGTCTTGAGGAAGTTGCGCTTTGGATGAGGAAAACAAGGCATCCTACATCAAGTTAGCAGGGCCACTAGTTTCAGCTGTCTTGTAACAAAGAAACCATTCATGGCAACCATTAAATCATCCTCTATTGAAAGCCACTATATGGTTTGTAACGTAAGCAGGTTATTGTAGTCAGGCAGCCCAATCTTCTTTAGTGAACAGGCCATATTCAGGAGCCTTTGAATTAAATCGTCATGGAGTTAAAATTTATATTAAATGAACAAAACAAGAAGAAAGTCTTGATTTTTAAATCAGCACTATGGAATCTTTCCCGGCCACTACCATTTGTATTTATTTTTTTCTTTAAATGTGTTACTTTTAAAATGATAGCTATGTGGATATTGCCATGCCTGTGTCTGTTAAATGGAAGAATCCTTTGTTACCATGTTTTCCTTTTTTTATGTGGACACTGACAAACTCAGTTCTACTCTTCTTCCTCGTATAGTCTAAAACTGTTCATATCATATCCTGAATTATTTCTCAAGGAATGTAAAAAGAAATTAAAATCCTGATAGGAACTGAAATAAAATTGGAACTGCAAACATGGAAAACTGTCTGTGTGGAGCAGAAAAAATTGATGAAAAAGGGAAGATTTGGGGGGTATAGGGATTGGTGATATGAAGAATGGTGTACTTGACAGAGATAAACACCTGCCCTCCTTGGTAAAGTGAAAAGCGAATGGCTGGTGTACAGAATCTCCCTCTATCTGGGAAGAAATAGAGGACAAGAGTAACAAACAGGAATTAGAGAGTAGTTTGACTGCTTGCCAATGCTTGCGGAGAAAATGGAAGAAAATGATATGTGAGAGCAGAGAAGGAGGAATATACAGACTCACTAATGCAAGTGAGAGAGAAAAAGGATCCACATTGAGCTGTATGATCCATGTAAGGAAAAATCCTGGACAAGGAAAAGCTTGTGGAAATGCTCATTGCTGTGCACAACCTCATGTTCCAAAAGCTTTTTAGAACAATCTGACAACATAGTGATCCCATTTCCTTGTGGGAAGTGTGGCAGGGGAATTCGGTGTGCATCTATACATTTCATGGGTCCTGGTTTTCATAGTAAAATGTACTAAGTGAAGAACTGCTGACAGACAGCATTATAAACCCCCAAACGGTTTGGAGTCAAGTGACCTTCTCTTTATTCACCAGCCCAGAAGCCGTTTAAAATAATATGCCAGTCTATTTCCTCCCACTTTTTTTTTGCAGATTTTGAACTAGATCTACCAGTCCAGCCCATATCACAGGGAGACATTGTTTAGGATTTAGGAGTATTATTCTTCTCCCACAGACTGCAGGGATGGTTCTGCTTCCTCCTTACAGAGCTAAGAAACTAATTTGCACGATGTTGAAAAAGAGAAACCTTTTCTGATGGCTTTTCCTTTGAATGCTTTATGTGTAGAGCTGTGTTCATTCCCTCCATGGGGGTGATTATTCAGGAAATCTGAGTGACTTACTGTGCATAAGTATTTACATTTCAATATTTTATTAAATGATCACTTAGCATTATCCACTCAGTACAACAGGAGCCAACTATCAGACTCCCTTAAGACTAAGAGAGATAAGTTCTTAGAAGGTTGGATTTCTTTTTCTTTTCTTTTTTTTTTTAGGGCAGTCTCTAACCATTAAAATCTATAACCAGACACAGGCCAGTTTTGTTGCTGTCGTGTCAGAGAAAAAGACAGTAAGCTAACTGTACTGCTTCAGCAAAGCTGGAGGATAGCACTGCAAGCTTTTGTGACCAGCAAAAATGTGAGCAATGCTGCTGCTGATGCCGAAAAAGGAGAAACAGCAGATAGGAACATGGAGATCATCTTTGTTTCGACATGTTATTTCTTTGCTGCATTGTTAATATTGTGAGCAACTCACAATCAGCTGCATTGCTATTTTGGTTTCTTTGGTTACAGATAACCAAGGGGGACTGTGGGTGTGCTAAGTATTTTGCTGCTGATCAGATACTTAGGACACCAGAAATTACAGTCAGTGTTTATGTACTCAACTACTAATGTTTGTTAAGAACTCTTATCACTCAAGCTGGCTCCCACAACATTAAGTTACAATCCAAACTCCTATTAAGTGCCTACATTGCTTCATACTTCAGTAGGATGCTGGGTACTTACATGCCTTTATGCATCTGGATCTTAATCTTTCTGTGGCTCAGTTTTCCAACTGTTGTACGAAGCAAATCACACATTCATTGTCTTCCTTCAGATCTGGAGTAGTTCATGGACTTCCTTGTATTTATATGCACAGTGCCAGATAAACTATGGGGCCAGCCCTTGATCATAATAAATGTTTTAAAATTCCTAATACCTACTTCTCTAATCTCATCCTGGTCAACAGGAAGAACAGTTTCTCTTTAGATGAACTTGTTTTAGTGAGTCATTTTATGCTTTGAAAGAGGTCTGAGCATAGTGGATGTCATTACAAAGACAGTATGCTTGATCATACAGAATAGGAAATAGTGTCCAGAGCTAGACGGAAAATCTGGCCTTATCACTTCAAAGGAAGAAAGAAGAAAAGAAAAATAAAGTTACCTTCTGAGCAGCTTTTGTACCTGTACACACTGAGGTTAATCAAATCTTATGCTTCAGAGTATATGGTTGATTAACTTGTGTGTCTGGAAGCATTTCCCCTTATTTGGCATTCTGCTCTTAGCTGTAGGCAGTGCAGAGTTTGTGCTGGTTCTAGGGTATATGAGTTATTTTCTGTATTACCCACTTGCCACAAGGGCTTCCAAAGCTGGTGCTAGCATTGAGAAATGCTTATGCAGAACAACTCTATTTCAGAGAAGAGATTGGGGAGCCTGGAAGAACTGATCTGCCTGGAAGAACTGATCTTTCCCCTTACTAATGTGTAGTGCCTGGATTCACATAATTTTGTGAAGCTTTATTATTAAAAATAGATTATCGTTCTACGGACCCTTGAGGTACAGAATTTCTGTCCTTGCTGTAGGCTATGAAAATGAATACAAAGATATCTATGCAGTTTGACTTAACTCGTGGGGAAATTGAGGCAAAAGTGAGTTTCTCCTCTCCCACAGTGTTAAATAAGAATGGATGGAAAAAAAAGTCTTAGTTCTCAGGACTCTCTATGCCCATTCTTTCTCCATATGAGGCCCTTTTCTTCCTGTTCAACTTCTAAGTATTGTGCTTTCTTACCTATTCCTTTTGATATTAATTTCTTTTTGTTTTAGTTATTACATCTTGCAGATTTTAAGAGGTCCTAAGCGTAGCCCAATTGACTTCATTAGCATTAGTCTTGCTCAAGAAATGGCCGTGGGCCCTTAATTTTTTATGATGGGAAAGTCATAGAATTATGGACATGTCTAGGTTCATATGGAATGTAAGGAACAGGATTTTGCAACATAATTGTCAGGATATAAATAGCTGTGTGTGTGTCTGGCTTAACTGAGTGTCATGGAAATTAAGTTATAGACTGAGATGCCCACCACACACAACAACATGGCTTCAGCACTCTTGAAGGCACAACCCGCTGGGAGAACTACTTGGTTCTGCCTCTTGTTTTGTGTCTGGGGTCCGTCTTCCTTCAGGTGTTTTGGGGTTTGAAGGTGCATTTTTCAAGCTTTAATTATGAAGGTGGATTTTTCACTAAAAAAAAGTATCAAACAGGAGGTTGGGTGGTAACATAAGCTTAAAAATGAAGTGGGCAAAATTCTAACTTCAAAATGGGGGAATGGGGAGAGGGGGTCTGTGTGTTGAGAACAATATTGGGTTGTGTCTGCTTTGTAGCTGTAGATACCAAACAATCTTGAACTTTACCATGGTTTAATTATTCTGCACTGTTATTTTGCTCTGAAAGTCTTGATAAGTAAGATGTATTGTGTCCATTTTATGTCAATGTGAGAAATAAACTTCCTTATTCAGCATCTTGAAGAAAGCAAATATTATCCTTATCCTTTTCTTCCTTTCAGCTTTATAACAAGCAGTGATGAAATCTTAATTTTCAAAGGCCATACCCTAATGACTTTAAATGAAGTTTTGCCACAGGATTGCTGGATTTGTACCCTAAACTGCTCGCCTCAAAGGATCTAAAAGCCCGTAGGCCAAAATGACTTCGTACAAAATCTATAAAGGTCTGTTATCTACTGGATGTGCTGCCATCTCCCCCACCCCCCCAAAAAAAACCCAAAACAAACAAACAAACAAAAAACCCCCAAAAAACCAACAATTATCAGCTCTGTATTTCTTGATGATGTACCTAGAGAGAAAACAAAAACAAGCCTGAAACTGCAAAGAAAAGTTACCACTTTTACTAGAAAGTAACTACGCAAACTGGAATACATCTAATCTTCTAGTCTTCTGTGGCTGACCTTAATACTTTGATAAAAAAATATATATGGATCATAGGGCATTTTCTGGTCATAGACTGCCGTGATTTTATAGATTTATGGGAGAGAAAAAGAAACATCTAGCTTCTGCACATCAGCGCAGGAACATTTTTGGCTCATTTTGGTTAGTTAAAATATGTCAGTCTTAATTCTCTCCTTTATCAACTATAAGTTTATGGGTAATGGTCCTTAATTAAATTACATTTCCAGGTTTAAATATGTTTATATTTTTGCTGCAGTGAAGACAGTACCAGTTCACTTTTTCTCAGGCTATGTGTCTGCTTGCAATACTTTCTCAGCTACTACAAAGAAGATAGATAGAATTTGTTGGAGCATAGACATTTATTTTATATTACACAGGATTTTCAGAATAGCTCTTTGTATTTATTTATAATGTTTATCAGCACTCTAATGCTAATTTAATCTCTTTGAAAAAAAAAGTGTCGTCAACCTTGTAATGAATGATACATCAGGATATAGGGAATTGATAATGTTTTGCCATTTCAATATGGTCTGAACTTCTAGTTTAGATCTACACTTAGGAATTATTTATATCCTCTTATGTCATATCAATTTAAATAATATTCCACTCATTGAGGCATAAAGAATAATGTTAATATTAAAGTTTCTATTTAAAAATTGCTAATTGCACATGAAGGGGTTATATCTGCTGCATTCAGGGTTTTTTAAATTTAATTTTATTGTATTAGAAAATCTATGAGGTTAAATCTGCAGAAATTATTGCTTTTAAATGTTGTATAATAAGAATCTTGCTGCTGTTATGAGCACTGAAAAATGTGCCTTCATCTCAAATAAGCCTTGTTAAAGCTGTAGTTCTGGAACTGCCAGGATTTAGTACTAGACTTGGGCCCAATCCAGCTCAGCTTTACTCATGTGAGTAGCTCCACTGCCTTTAAAGAAATGTATGCCTGAGCAGGCATTTCTGCGGATCTCTGTGCATAGATGTTGAGCCAGGGAAGGCCAGGAGCGCCAAAGAGGGGAGAATGAGGATGTAACTTCTCCTCACTTAGGTGTTGTCTCCTGAGAGTGTTAGGCCTTAGCAATACTTTTTGATTTACCGGCAATCCTGGTCAGAGGTGTAATAATAATCTGTAGTCTCTGACTAGGTATGGAAAGAGGTATATTTCTCCATCCTCTGCATACCTGGACCAGTATCACAGGCCTCCACAGGACTGTATACCTCAAGATAGGGAGTGAAGAGGATGGTGCTGGTCTCTTTTCAGCAGAGGCCACTGACAGAACTAGAGAAAATGTCCACAAACTGAAGTACCAACAGTTCCACAGGAACTTAAGGAAAAAAAATTAGCAGTAAGGGTGACAGAGCACTGGAACAGGCTGCCCAGAGAGGTTGTGGAGTCTCCTTCTCTGGAGATCTTCCAAACCCACTTGGATGCCACCCTGTGCCACATGCTCTAGGTGACCCTGTGTGTGCAGGGGGGTTGGTCTAGATGACCTCTAGAGGTCCCTTCCAACCTTCAGCATTCTATGATTCTATGGTTCTACGACTTGTAAGACAGGTTAGGCCTCTGTAGCTCTACACAGGTGAGAAGATAGATACCTATCTACCTCTCTGCCACTCTCATTTCTCCTTCTGGGCTGCTAAGGGCCAAATTCAGAAGAGCACATTGTCGATAACATTTTACTTGATTAGGCCCCTTAGGGTAAATCACTGAAATGGTCTGTTCCCCTGGGAAAGGAAAATATTAAAGCAAATATAAGCCTATTGACTACTGAAGTCATGTGGAAAACACTCATTGACTTCAACTTCAGCAAGAAATGGTTGAATATTATTGTAAAACCTATGGACTTCATTGAGTGACACCTTGCTTGTTGTAATGCTGAGCGACAAATCATATTGTTTTTTGCTTTAAGCACGGAGATACTGATCATGGCTCTCTTCCCACTTTCATATGGTGTCACAATTCTAGTGTAAAGTTGTTGAGGACAGCAAGTTTATATGTATCATTACTGAACTAATGAGAGAGCAGAATAAGTCCCATTTCTTGGGACTGGTGTTTTAAAAATGCAGAAAGTAAAATATTTCAGACTTACAGTGGACAGATCCCCATTCTGCCTAAGCAAGTTTTCATCTCTGCTTTTGAATGAATCTGGCGAATTCATTGCTTCATTTTAGATAAGTATCAAAAGTTTAGATTGTTATCCTAATGCAAAGCTCCTGAAATTGAGCCATCTGGCTAGGAATCTTCCTTGTATAGACAAACTACCAGGTTAGACTAGCTTTGGTATTTAGCTGGTGCCATAGAAAGAAACAATAATCAATTAAGTTGTTGATTTAATGGTAGGTAATTCTTCAGCTCCCAGGAAACTTTCCTTAAACCATGAAGCTGGAGCTTTTATGGCATTTACAAATAATATGTGCATTTCTGTGTACAACCACGTGCATGCATATGCATAACATCCTCCTAACGTTATTGTGGGCCTTTCCTTCACATGCTCAGTGCAACTCTGACTGAGCATGACTGAGCTCCAGCAGTGACCCTGATAGCTCAGGAGCATTTATTTCCCACAGGCTAATTAAGCATATGAAGACAACGTAAAGGATTGGTTCTGTCAGCACACACTTCCGTCAACAACCCATCCCCTGCAAGGGGATGTTAAATGATCATACGTCCCAAACACCAAATGATAGTTTTAAAGAGGTAAAGGAAGCTTGGGATTATAAGAGGAAGAGCTTAGTTTGGCCTTGCAGTCAGAGTAAGACAATAGTTGAGGAAAATCACCTTCACAAAGCTCGGGGTGATCTAAACAGAATTGTGCATTGCCCCTCTTTATGTGTGCACCAGAGATGCTCCTTGGGAGAGATTCTCATTTCAATGAATGCTCAGACTATGCAAATCTTGAGCTCACAGCTGACACCCCTTGCCAGCCCCCCCTACCCTCCTCTAGGGATAAATTACCCCTCCAGTACAAATTACACATGCACAGCAGATGGGGGGAATTGAGTGCGCTAACTAGTAACAGAGGGAGGATGATCTTGTGTTTAATATGAAGGTCAGGGACTCAAGAGACTTTGATTCTATTCCTGGCTCTGCCCCAGACCTTGTATAACTTTGGGTGACTTGTTTAATCGTTCTGCCTTGGTTCTTCTCATCTATAAAATGGGAATGGTGATATTGTACTATGCTGTTAGGGTGTTGCAAAGCTAAATGACTGCCTATAAGATGTGCTGCAATCTGTAGCTGAAAGAGAATGTAGAAAGGCCATTTGTTACTGCTAATAGTTATTTCAGATAGGAAGTTTTTATGTCTTCTAAAAGCTACATATATTAAACTCATACGTTTGTATTTTGGGCATGTTTTGGGGTAACTTCTCTGCAAGAATCTGAAGGTGACAAGGAAAGTGAGGCCATAAGAATACCTGCATATATGTACACATGGCTGTGCATATTTACGTATAGAAACACATGCATGTACATATTAGTGGCCTAACTTGAAAAGTGTAGTTAGGAAGGTAATGCGGAGGGAATTGGTTTGTGGAACTCAGCATAAGTTTTCTTCCAATATCATTGGAAAAAAAAAGAACACAGGAAGGAAGGACTCTGTTTTAGAATATTCTGGCTGCGATGGGAGTATTTTTCCTGCATTTTAAAATCTGTATTCTTTGTACTGGCATACTTCAGTTACAAAATAAAATCAAAATCAAATGTCCTACAGGTTGAAAAACTTATTTTTTCTCCAAAAATATTACAGCAAAGTGTTTGTGTGCTACTTCAGCATGTTTATTCCAGATTTGGCTTCCAAATAGACCTGTCCAATAAAATTGTTATTAGTTTCATTCACTGCCCAGTTCCCAAACTACTGCTTTAGTTGTTGATTAGACAATTTAAACCCCCAAAATATTTCTCAGGCCTGATGGAAGGAAACAAGGAGATTTACTAAACTGTATTTTGTATTTTGCAATTGTATTTTGCTATTCATGAATAACAGTCCTCTAAACAGGAAGGGATGGTCTCCGGCTTACACCACCACTTTGCTGTTATAAGAATCATACATATGAGTATCTCAAAATATTTTCTGGAAAGTAATTAGCCCTCAATATCCTGTCATGTCGTGGCTGAAGTCAGAAGGATTTTTTTTTTTTTTCCCACTGATTTCAATGGCAGCTGGGGGTCAGGCTATATCATTAGTACCTCTGTAATTTGCCCGCTGCCAACTCTGCCCAGAACAAAGCAGCACCAGAGCCCTCCCTAACAGAGACCACCCTGTCTAACAGCCTTAACCAGGTAGCTTCCTGCATACTGATCTGTTCTTGAATTCAGTAAGACACCTCTGAGGGAGTTTTAGCAGGATCTGGCACTGCGTAATCAAATGCCCTCCCTGATTTTCTCTTGTTGGTAAAGTTTCAGTTATCAAAAATTCTGATACAAATTCTCGCCTGGATTGAGAAGTGATTTATTTTAATGGAACAGTATAAAGGTCCCCTTTTGTTCCTCCCCCCTGTACACCTAGGAAAGAAAGGACATCCTTTTTCTCCCTCAATGAACCTGCAAATCACTATTCCCCCTGGAGTCTGAATATCTATTCAAAAAAAGTAGCTAACTCAGAATCTGTTCTCATCTCCTCATTCCTATAATTAAAGTTTTAAATCCTCAACTGTAGAGGTCAAATAGCACATGTAGAACATTTGCGCTCCAACTTACTGCCTGTCAGAAGAGGGCCAAATCCCTAAGCTTTTATGCAGTCAATGGAGTTGACAGTATTTTTCCTTGAATTAGGGCCAGATTTGGTGTGTTCCCATTTTGCAGATCAGTAAACTAAGGCAAGGAATGATTAGGTACCTGCCCATGGCATGTGTCTGAGCTGTCTATAATGGTGCTTTGGGTTTCAAGTTGGGGTTTTCAGTTGTCAAAACCACCGTTGCTGTTACCAAGCTGCTGTGCACAGAAGCAAAATAATTCATTTTGCAACAGCAAAAGAGTAATTCAAGGGACTTGAGTTTATTTTGTTGATTCTGCCAAAGATTTTGGATGCTGATTAACTTTATTACTTTTTTGGTGTGTTGTACTCCCATTAGGCAGCAGAATAAAAATTAATCTGTTTGATGAAGACAGGCTTGAAGTGTTCTTGAAGATAAAATGAACCTTCTATAAAGAATGCCACTTCTATACTTTGCATTATATGTTTGTACATATATATTCATATGGCCTCAGAGAGAACTGCATTATAAGCAGATTTGCACACTGGCCTTTGTTTAGTGAATTGTGTCCCTCTCATGCGTGCCCAGTGTGTTACCAGCAGATTGTGAGACTGTTAGATATCCGGGAGATGATAGGGATTTATGCATAAAACTGCTCCTATGCCAGCCCCTCAGCTACAGGGCTGTAGAGATGGCCAGTCTTTTGTATTGTCATAAAATGTGTCAGAGAGTTTTCTCACTTTGTATTGTATATAGTGCACAGAGAACAGAAGAATTCTGAAACTTGGGTGCTGTTGGGTAAACTGCAGACAAAGCAGGTTGCAGTAAAGTTTGAATCTGGATATCAGTGTAATTGGAAATACCACACTTTGTTCATTGTTATTGCTAAAGGATCCCACTTAAAACAAGAAATTAAGACCCAAAGAATCATAAATAAACTAGATTAAAGGTTTCCAGTAAAGCTCCCCCGCCACCTCGGCTTTGATCTCCACTGACAGTGAGCAAAACATGTATCATTATCATCAACATATATATCAACATATATTAAGTTGTGACTAAATGAAGTTGCCTTTGAAGTGTTATGTTGGGTGATTTCTCCTCTCTCCTCTCCTCTCCTCTCCTCTCCTCTCCTCTCCTCTCCTCTCCTCTCCTCTCCTCTTCTCCCCTCTCCTCTCCTCTCCTCTCCTCTCCTCTCCTCTCCCCCTCTTTCCTTCCCTTCCCCCTCTTTCCTCTCCTTTCCTTTCCCATGCTGTATGCAGAGTTTCTATGACCACTCAGATTAGCTCTTCTAAAAATTTTCTCTCTGCAGGCAGAGCCTCATGGTGACTCAGGTGTTGTGCCTGTTGCGCTAGTGACATTAATGTTGCACCTAGTGAGCATAATCCCCAAGCTGGCTTTGAGCCTCTCACAATCGTACTAAAGTTTCTTCTCCTACTTCTCTCTCACGCTCATGTTATGTTTGCTGGGCCTTTGCTGATGCCCTTGCTCTGAAGATTTGCTGGGTGCATGGTCCAAATTAATTCCATCTATCTTCAGGTGACAAACTAAGGATCTGAGTTAGGAGTAGGTTTCCTGTGGAGTCAGGATAGGGGAAGACAGGCAGCCATAGAGGTGCTGAAGATCTTAAATGCTCATCAGTGTGTTTGCAAGATTATGCTTCTAATGGGTCCTCTGTTGTGAGGAACTATATAACCTAAGGTGAGTCCTAGTGATGAAGAACTATAGCTAGAGACGAAAAATAAGTAGTATAGCATCACCTAATTTGAGTAAAATGGGAATAATTCAGTGTGAGGATGTAGCCTAAACCATTTTATTTTATTTTATTTTACTTTATTTTATTTTATTTTATTTTATTTTATTTTATTTTATTTTATTTTATTTTATTTTATTTTATTTTATTTTATTTTATTTTATTTTATTTTATTTTATTTTATTTTATTTTATTTTATTTTATTTTATTTTATTTTATTTTTTTTATTTTATTTTATTTCTGCACTTTATTTTGCACCTCTACATCATTATTCCTGCACAAGACAATCATTACTTAGCACAGTTCTCGAAAAAGGAAAATTGCTCTTAGCTACTTTAGCCTTGTTAAAATCAGAAATAAAATTTCTGCAGACTTCTAAGACACAGGAACAGGATTTCAACCATGGTGCTACTTTTAGTATTGCAGTTTATTTTCAGTGAAAGACTCAGGCAGACCTGTAGAACCAACCCAGCACTAAATTAAGTCTTACTTGGAAAAAAAAAGAAAATAAAGAAAAAAAAAAAAAGTAGCTCCCCCTATATCTGTATGGGGAATCAGAACACAAATCTCTGAAGAATAAAAGCTTTTCAGTTCACTGTTAAGTAAAATATGCAATGCCTGAATTCATTATACACATCTTTTTTCAGCCAAGAGATAACACTTGTGTTATACAAACAAGGGAATTTGTAAGGAGGAGGCTTCAGTCAATACAATCAATATCCATAAGTAAAATTTACTTTAGTCATATATTTTATTTGGAATTCATATGGAATAATCTATTTATTTTCACAGAGATGCACAACAAGCATCATAAATAGGAGGATCCTGTCACTTTTCCTCTTTGTAGAGCCTCATTTAAGGAAGGGAAATTTTGACACGGGCAAAAAAAGCACATCAGAACATTTTCCATTTCTTTCTCTTCCAGAGCTCAGATGTCAGCACTACTTACAAATGACCAAAATAAATCTCAGAAGTTTTCCTATAAACAGAAGTATCAGTTTCTACTACCTTCTTGAGTTCATTGATTAACCTGTTTTATAAGATAATAAAATAAAAGGAAAAAAAAAAAAAGAAACACGGATAGAAAGTGTCAATTGCCCTAAGGCATTCCAGTGCTTTACTCTTTGGCAGAAGTTTGTAAGTCATGACTACAGTTGCATAAATATTGATGGATTCAGTCTACACTACATAGGTAAAGTCTGTTGTCTGCTCTGGAAGAGAGGAGGAATGTGTAATGGACTCTTCTGTCAGATTTGCACTGTATTACACAGACTCAAAACACCTTATGGACCATCAGACCCACTAAATGGGCTGTAACTTAGGTAGGCACCACTGGACCTGTGTGGAAGCTAGCTGCTGGAAAAATGGGTCTGCATGCATCTGTGGAGTAGGAAAAATTAGCTGTAATACCTGTATGACATCTCTGGAGTAGGTAGCCCATCTTTCCTTTGACTTTATGGGGATTTAGCTTCTGGAATGGGAATATGACCTGTTGAGGGGAGCTACGTTTTATTGCTAAGCCCTTTTGGAAAGTGCCTGCATCTATACAGCAGTGACACCTGATCTGGATAGGGGAAGCCTATCCTATTAACCCCAGTTAAGCTGAGAACAAAAAGACATCCCCACTGAGACAGACTGGAATGACAGCAGGATGGAGGCGGTCCCTGTGCCAGGTCCATTCATCACCCTGGTCCGGGGTATGTGCCAGCAGGTATGTCTTTCAAGACTCATAAGAAGAAACTGCAAAAAGAAAAGAAAACCTGGATTATCCCCATTTTATAGGCAGAAAGATGATCAGAGATGATCTCTTGTCAATGAAAGTTTCTCACCTTCTCATCAGAAAGAACACTCAGATGTTAAAACTAAATATTTTAACAGAAAGGATCTACTTATATTAAGTTTTCAATTGAAAAATGTACTTACATATAATATATATATATAACATCTACATAATACATATATTACATATAACATCTATGCAGTAATATTGAAAGTCTAAATCAGCTTTCTGAATTATAAAAAACACATTGGGGTTTCAAAATATCTTTTTAGATAAGAACTTATGCTTGCAATAATACAGATTTTAAGACCTTAGTAGTGGTTAAAATTCAAATGATTAATAGTTAAATCAAAGTCAAGTTTTTTCTCTTTCATTCCACCAAAAATTCTAGTCTCTCACAGTATTCAGAATGTTTCCTACCCAGTTCTAAAAATGCAGCAAAGAGAAATCTGGCAACTTTTCCAAGGTCATCCATGAAATGCAAACACTTTGTTTTCCCATTATCTATTATGACTTTTGAATTGCTGTGAAAGCACAAAGAAGGAGATAGCCTAAGACAAATGATTTTTTTCTTATTTGCAAAAGGTGTGTGCATATGTTTGTGCTTTTATTATCACATAAACCAGTGTAATCAGTAAGCTTAAATCTGTATTAGAGCCTGAGACTTCTGCTTACTGAAACCTTTGTTATTATTTATTTTATTATCATAACTGATGGCCTGAAATCAAGATTCTACTGAAGTAGAACAGCATAGCACTATTTTTCTGCCTTTATAATAGTTAAACTCCTCAATTGAATTGTTTAAGTTCAGACCGGAATATTTAGCTTAAAAAGAATGTTAGGAAAATATGTTAGAAAGGGAGAAATATTTTTTTTAAGTCATTGGCAAGGCCATTCACTGATAATACTGGTAACATAATTTATATTTTAACATTATTATACTTCCAACTGACATGAGGACTACCGAGTCATTTTCAATCATATCCTGTTCTGTAAGGCTGCTTTGTTTTGTTTTTGCATAGAAATTTGCTTTGATGGTACCTTTGCCCCTTGCAGGGTGCAAACTCAGTCAAGTTCCTGCAGCTCATCGGGTAGCTGTGCATCAGCTGAGATTCAGTATTGTTCTCTGGGCATATTATGAGTCCATAACAGATGAGTTATAACAAAGATTATCTTAAAGACCTTTTATTATCTTACCTTTGCTGAGGACTTACATAAGCAAAGTTATGATGTGTGTTAATATGTTAAACTGTAGCAACTGGGTTATGGGTATGAATCTATGATCTTATCTATACTTTTGCTTATACACATCATACCTGAATGCAAAACTGCTTCCACCATGCAAAAGAGCATAAAGAATTAACTGCAACAGGCTTACAATGAGTCTATACATGAGATTTCACTATTGATAGGAGGAATTGGAGACTTACCCTCTTTGAGCAGAGATAAACTGTAGAGATACCAGTCTAAACAAGGAGCAAATCTCAGTTTTGTTCTGCTTTGCTTCTCACTGTTCCAGGAAACTGCCTAGAATGCTGATACGTTTCTTAGCTGTTAGTATCTAAAAGGACAGCCCAAGAAGGGGAAAAGACGTATTTTTAAAAGTGATTTGGGCAGTTAGGAAGTTAAGTTTACATGGAAATGTAATGAATAACTTTTCCAAATCCGTTTGCAATTACTATTTGAATTCCTATATTTTCAGATATTTTTTCAATGTGACTATTTCAGGCTTTTTTTTTTTTCAGTTCTTGAGGTTCTATAACTACTCTGTTTCTATGCTAGTTAGTGGTAGTGTAAATAGTGGCAGATCAAATTGGTTCATCTTCTCCCCAGTTCCATCTCACAGTGTGTTAGGATCCTCAGTAATTTTCCTTTGCTATGGAGAGGTATATCAGGGCCCTTAAAATAAGTACCCAGAGCAAACAGTGATTTCTGATAGGACATGTGAAATCAAATGGATGTTTGTATCATTCTGCAGATGCACACATAGAATCGCTCTTTTCGAAACGCTGAAACAAGGAGGAATGGCCCTTATACACAAGCATATGCTCAAGCACAATTTAGGTAGCACATCCCAAAACATCATGGGTTAAGGGAAAGGGAGCATTTTGGCTTTGGAAACTTCGTCATTGACTCCGCAACATGGAAGGGCACAGAAAGAGGAAGTTCCAAGCATTAAAATAAATAAGCAACAACAACAACAACAAAAAAGTAGGGAACAAAAGACAAGAGGTTTTGAGGAAAGTGATAAAAAAGGAAAGGTTGGATGGAAAAGTCCTGAGATCAGAATTTTGAGCAGTGTGCCTCTCATGCTGTGGAAATGCCTGTCTCCCTGCTGACTTTAAAGGGAGCTGAAAATGTCAAATTCAAACTTGAATATTTAACTTATAGTACCTATATTCAAGCAGATAATCTGAATCTATCTTACCTGCTAGTAACTTAGCAGTATTTTACTAATGAAGATGCCCTTTTTTTTTTTTTTTTTTTTTTAAACAATATATCTTTTTTTTTTTTTGAAACAGTATAGCTGTTTGTTTGTTTGTTTTCTTCAATGTTTGAAGGCCCAGTCTTTCTAATCCTTGTTGCTCGTGGGCAATTTATGTGTTACCACAGCAGCAGTCCTATCTGCCAGATAATCTGCCTGGAAAGGAGCAAGTTTTAAACAGAACCATTAAAGCTCATGTAACTGATGTAGAGGTCTTTGTCCTGCTGCATGCTGTCAGTTGTCTGTCATGATCTTGCCTGATGACTTCACACCCATGTAAGTTTGACCTTGTGTGCACACATGAACAAAGTGCTGGGCCAAATATTACCTGCTTAGCCAGGTTGACATCATTGGAGGTAGACATATTTTACACCAGATTTACAACTGGGCCATTAAATCTGTGAGAAATCTTACAGAGGAGAAGGAATGATAAAATATGCAAAAGAAATTATCTGTCTCTTAAAAGTCAAAGATATTGCTCTATCACTCATTTTCTTAAGTTATTCAATTAGAATTTGTGTTTTATCTGGAAGGGTCTTTACAACTCGTAGAGATGTGTATTTGCCTTTGCCTTAATATCTTGTCACAGCAGTTCCTAATATACTCCCCATTAGCATCTCAGAAGGGAAACAATTCTGCTTTATTCCATCAGAGCATTTGTTCTTTTGGGGATCTATAAGGTACTGAGTTACACATAGCGAGGAGTAAAGATGTTAAAGACTTGGCGTACTGATTTTTTTTTCTCTATCTAAATTCACCTTTATAAAAGTTTAGCACATTGGAATTTAACCTTCATCTCTAATCCATCTGAGGCTTCTTCTCATAGCTCACTCCTGGAGCAACATTAGCAGTTGCAGATTTTCTTCCAGGAAGGGGTATGCCATCCCTCTGTTTTAAATTAAAAAACCTTTTCACAAATGAGCGAGAGGAGGCTGGTTTAAGTGTCCTGCAGAAATCCTTCGATACACTTTCTAGATCTTTTTCTCTACTTTCTCTGAAGGGTAGGATAGCTGTGGATTTAGAAGAGGGGCAGGAAATGGCAAAAGGAACAGAACTTATATATGTGTTAGGCCTTTCACTTCCCACAGAGATGGGCAACTAGCATAGAACACATTTGACTGTAATAATTTTGACTTTACAATAAAGGAAGAGGGATATGGCTGGGAACAAAATAAGTGGACCAATCCAATACCCAGAATGATCCAGCTACCATTTGAAAGTAGTGAGCAATTAGTTTACTAAACGTGGAAATATATATTGTTGTATTTGTATTAGACTCCACTGAAATGAAATGTTTAATTTTTGATTATGCATCCAGATTAACCACATACAGATTGAGTTTATGGCCCTTTTTTTCAAGGTCTTCCACTATTTCTTAAAAAAGTAGGAAAAGGTCTACTTGTGAGGAAAAAGTGGCCCACAGTCAGAAGAGGGCAACAGACTCTTTTGAAATATTTTTAATATTTCTCTACAGGTACTCTTTTCTAAGCCATCATTGCCATGTTTAGAGTATTTTTCATTGTTACCAGCAAGAAAGTAATAGTTATGGAGTGTGTGGAGTATAAGACACTTCTAGGACAAGAAGTTACAGAGAGGGCAGAGAAGGATGGTAGGACTTCTTTAATACTTTTCAGATAAGAAGACATAAAAGACAGGAAGAGTACAGCTGATAGAGGATACCTTTAAAATCATGAATGGTAAAAAAGTAATTGAAATCAGAAAGATCACTTCCCACACAAAAATAATAAAGGGCACTATAGAAAAACAGGTTGATTTTTATACTTGTGATATGTAAGGTTGATGATACACATATTTTAGATAGATGAGCACAATCCCAACTGCAGTGTAATAATACTGAGGGTGACAGAACACTGGAACACGCTGCCCAAAGAACTTGTGGTTTCCTTCTCTGGAGATGTTCAAAACCTGCCTAGACACAGCCCTGCAATGTGCTCCTGGTGACCTTGCTTGAGCAGAGAGGCCAGACTAGATGATCTCCCAAAGTCCTGATTTCGCTGTTCCACCTTTCTGTGATTTTGTGACTTTCAGTTAGTCATGGCCAATTCTGTGAAAAGTGTTGCTCAAAGAAAATTTTTAAATAGCAAAAGTCATATTGTCAGAGTGGCCTAAAAGAAAGCTGAATCAACATGTAGTACTTACATTAAAGGTAAAAGAAATATTTGCCTGTAGGGGATACTGGACAGAAAAATCCAGCTAAGAAAATGAAGTGGATAGACAGCAATGTCTACAAGGTAATTTCTTTCAACATTTTTGCATAGGAGAAGCATAACCAGGGATGGACTGACAATCTTCCACACTGTTTGATGTTTCTAGGAGGGAACAATTGTCAATACAATTTCTATTCCTACGGAATAACTCTCAGTTTTGAATGAAGGTAGGCAAACCAAAGCCTTTTGTTCATAATGTGGTTTTGTTTTTGCCAGACAAAAGAGGCCGGAAAAAATATTTATTTTATTCTACCTCACCAAAAAAATATATATTCTTTGTGACCTCTGTTAAGATAGGAGGATCTCCTCAAGACCTGATCTAGTCTCTGCAATATACAGTTTCACAATGTTCCAAAACTTGGTCAACAGCTCTCATAGCCCACACTAGATGGACTACAGTCATTTCTGTTTAAAAAAGTAAAGGACAGGTGAATGATAGTGGGAAGTATTGCACAAATGTGTCTGTGTAGTTGTAATTTCTAAAAGTTGTTGTAGTAAGGAAGGATATATTTCATCTGGATTTTATTTCTGGTCCCTTGGGACTGTCTGTCCTAGTATGAAATACTATGAACAAATACTCAAAAGTGAACACTGCTACAGGGTATTCTACAAAGCCTAGGAATTCTACACGGTCCTGAGTTAGCTCCTTGTCTGTAAATTAGATCTTTGCGCATATACTAATAAAAAGCACACTGCCAACATTTTTTTTGCCTCAGTTGGAATAGGAACAATACAGGAATGCACCTACCCAACAGTATGATTGGGTCTAGTTATCAGAGGAGCAGAACATTCATATTCACCATCCAAAACAGTATAAGATGTTGGTACATATAACCTTGTTATATAGTTAGAGATGCTTTCAGGGCACATAACTCCAGTCCCTCTTGACTGTCATTCAAACTCAACCCTGATGTATATGTTTGCATGGCGATTTTGTTCTAGGCAAGGATATTGTACATCAGTTTCATTTCATTCTCTCACTACAGCCTGCACTGTCTGTAAAGTTACAGATGCTTGTCTAATCATATCAAAATTTTTTAGTGTTCAGCTTACACATAGCTTGCTGGCTTTTAAAGTTTCTTCCCACTATCTAAGTCACCTTTTTTTTTTTTTTTTAATATAAACTTTGCCATTTTAATCCATAGTTCAGAAATCTTTGTCTAATTCAATGTCATTCTTTTCTTTTTTTCTTTTTTTGGGGGGGTGTTTAACTATTGTGGCTAATTATACAGCAGATCCAAATCTGCATGAATTTTGCAGGCTGCTGCTTGCCTCTCCAGTTCTTTAATTTTCTATTATCAGGCAAATTACTGTTGATTGTTAGTCCCTTTCCCCTCTGCCTTCGCCTTATATGCAGATTAGAATCAGCCAACGTCCATCTATTCGGTCATTCTATAAATCCTTTCTCAAAAGACATTTCTTTATGCTTGATGGCTTTCCATTTAACTCTTCCTTCAATGTCTACTGAGCCTCATGCTACTTAAGTCATTAAGTACAGTCAAACTTTTGGAACTGTCAAGTTCACGATAAGTCTCTCTATATTCTGCAACTTCAGACTCTAAACTTGGGAGACAAGGTCTGCTCAATGCAACAATATTGTCATGCATTTGAATCACCCAGGATCTGAATCATATCATATCATCTTTCATCTTTATATTTCTATATATTTATCTATCTCTCTATTAGCTTTATGGAGTGCATATTTGCTGATCAACAAGACAGAGCAACAAGAAAGCATTTTATCTTTCTGAGAATTGTTTCAGCCTTTCTAGAAACTCAAGACAAAGATTACAAGAAGCTATATCTGATTTACATTTCTAAGATTTCTCTAGGAAAAAAAATAGAAAAAGATTTTTAACAGTTTTGCAGTATGATGTCTTTGCTAAACTCACTCTCTGTCATTACAACTTGGATCATAAGTTCCTAGAAAAAAATAGTAAAGGGGCAACAACAACATGAAAATTAAGCATCTCCTCAAGGTTTCATCCTTTCACTGTTATTGAGAGGATGCTTGCTGTTTGTATATGGTGAGTTTTGCTGTAGCTCCAGTAGAGGACCGAGCTCATCCTAACAGCTATTTCACTAGTTATCCTGACTACATTAGCTTTGTCTGTAGATGTAAGTCAAATGAGTTACGTTTTCTTGGAACCTTTCAGCTCTATTGAGAAGCTGAAAGCTTTGTGTGTATGCATGCTGATTTTCCCATCTCTCTGTTAAGACTGCTAGAAATTATGGTTATTTCTGTGACAGATGAAGCTGTAGAGCAGCAACAAGATTAAGACCTGCAATTAAAACTTGGTAAAAAAAAACAGAATACTCATTTTTCTCATTCCAAGGAGACAAATTTTGAATAAACAAATTGCAGTTTCTGGATCAATGTAGGGATCTATTATGCTTCACAACAGACAAGTTGACTTCAGCCAATAAATTTTGGACCCACTCAGAGCTCAAATTACTGTAAATGGCAGGAAAAAATATTTCACATTGGCACTTTACAGCTAATTCTGGAGTCATCTATATAAAGTTTACAAAGGGAATAAACCCAGTGCACAAAGTTAAAATGAGTCATGCAGTGGTTCATTTTTTTTCTTCTAGACCAAGATATATTATTGCCAAAGAAGCCAAATGTGTTGTGACGTGCACATGTAATACAAAGCCCTACAGGATGTAACTGCATCTCACTGAGATAAATGAGAAGCATGTAATTCCTCCATAAAGTCCTCACTGAAAGAAAATGGTCCAAACTGCATATAATCAATGTGAAAGCATAGTTTATATTGGCTGTTAAACAGGTCAAGCTCTATTAAAACTGATGCTTATTTCCCAAAGTTAATGGAAAGAGCAACTCTCAAAGTCATTCTTGAAAAGAAAGAAAAAAAAATTGGAGAAAAAAAAAACATTAAACATAGGAAACCAAGATTTTAGGCAAACTTCTATTTTGCCTTAGGTTATCATTGCATTTGTGGGACATTGTAAGTGCTCTCCAGTATAAAGGAATGTAATGTAGGTGCTTTGCTGAGTTATATAGTGTTCTAGCTGGGTGATTGTTCAGTTAAACTTTACTGTGTCTCAGTTCTGTGAAACAAAGTCAAAGACATTTGCTCTATTGTCTTTGGATTGGGGTTGTGTTGTCTGTGGACGGGCTTGGGCCTAGAATATGCTCTTTCAGTGTAGCATCACTGATTTGTTGCAAATTTCTCTTGTTCTATATCTAAAATGTGCATAACTGCAACAAAATATTTTGAAGAGATATCTCTGGGTCAGATCTCCAGCAGGAATAATGAGGGTTGTTCACAGATTCAGTGAATGCCACAACTTTGTAGTGGATGGAGAGGATGCCGATTTTTCTCAGAAGTTACTGGCTTCACTTCTTCACCTGTATGACTTTCAAGGTAGGGAAGAAGGTTTGGAATACTGTGCTTCTATTGGAATTAACTTTGTTTAAAGATGATTCTGGACAATTTTCAAACCATTTGAATGGTTCTGGTTTATGGATGGACCGTGGATTCTGTGTTTTCCTCAATGTAACCTACCACTCTTTGTCTGCCGCTTAGCCACATTTTTAGTAGCTTATTGTGTCTTGCAATCAGGCAATGAAGAGTCTTGTCCTGCTCTATTCCGAACATGTGAGTTTCTTGCTCTATCAGATTTTCCTGCTTCATTCCCTGTGACACTGACTCACTGAATCCTGACTGTTCCTATTACTATGGTAATAGGAACACATAAGCAAATTAGTCTTCACTACAGATGTTGTGGACACTAAATGTCGACAACGTACTCATTTCCAAGGGAGATTGGGAAAGTTTGTGGAAGAGAAATCCATCACAGGCTACTGAATATGGAGACACTACTTCTTGAAGGAATTTCTTGACTGCCAAATGATTAGGAGCTAGGAGCGTGCTTAAAAGACGTTTCCTCCACTTCACATACTTGACATGATCTCTTACCCACCCCGCCATGAGACTTTGCTTTACAACAGTGTCAGAGACAGGATAGTGAGCAAGGTAGACCTCTATTTTGACTGATCCTCTAGTATGATTTTAGCTGCCCTTATGTTTGCAAAAATTTGAGTCAGGGAGGGTTGTTGGTGTGGAAGCACTTACAAGCTCATCTATTGTCTCTACAGCCTGGGGAGAACATATCCAGGCTTTTCAAGCTGTTTTGTTCTTCTAAAGGTTGTAATTATGGGAATATGTGGAGCATCCCTGTCTACCTACAGAGAAATAATAAACAAATAACTTGGTTGCTCATACAAGAATAATCTGCATGCTGTCAATTTTGGATCTTAATCAGAAGATTGAACTCAGCCTGATCTAAAATTGGCATGGATTCATCTCACCAACTGCACTGGTTTAAAGCTTGTGACATACATTATTTTATCACCACAGTTTTACCCTCCAGAATTAAACTGACTGAAAAGAGTATAGACAATAACTTGGGTACTGCCCCGAAAGAAAGAATGGATTTTTGAAATAATACAGAGCAGTACTTTAGCATGCCAAAATTATGTTGATGGGTGGTTACACATGTAGGGGATTTAGAACCATAGACAGAATGGACAAAGAGAAATGAAAAAGGAAAAATTCATGCTTATACCGGCTTATTGCCAATACAGCTATTTAATGGAGAAAGACCTGAATACTGCTCTAAAAATGGCATTTACACTGTCAGTACCAGTGGAGATAGAAGAGCACTGCATTAAGCGGTCTAAATTTTCTTTTGTGCATAATCTGGACAGGAGAATTATCCTCTCAGATCCTGAGACTTCAAAAGTCAGAACTCCGGATGACATAAGTCAGTGAAGATCCACTGAAAGCAAAGAGGCTTCTCAGGTCACCTCTGAGAAGGATTTGTTTCAACAGTGTTGAAATGTGGATCAGCCTAGATGTTGATTTTAAATAGCAAACTGGAAATAATTCTGAGAGAGAATCTTGCACCAGACTGGTACGGAATTTGCTTTATAAGGAGATTTGAATGTGTTCAGAGCATCACAAAGCTAGAATTACTGACATGCAAGAGTCCTTTCAATGTCATGTTCCTGAAAAAATTAAACATAAGAATGCATATAATTCATTTCAGCAAAACACCTGTGCTTATTTTTGTGACTTATAACTTATATTACTGCTTGTGGTGAACTGTGGAGTGGTAGACCTCACTTGCATGCAACAAGAGTGAGGTCATTGTGATGACTTGATTACATGCATGTATTTGTATTTTTGCTTTTTTTTTTCTGTCCCCTAAAGTACTCTAGGGATCCTGTCTTCCAACACCACGGGATAATGGTCAATTCTGGAGGAATAAATCCCAGTTAGGGAGCTGTTGTATATTGATTCTACAGTAAATGAGACCTAAATCAGATTTGTGTGCGTAGTTGCTATGAAGTGATACAAATATTCCACGTTTTAGTGACATTTCAGTGATAAATGACAAGTAGTATATTACTTTCCTTAACCTGATGTCTTCTTACTAACTTTAAACATTTTTTTCTAATTCAGAGAGAAAAGAAGGAACTTTTGAGATTTGCCAGACCTATTTAAAAATATCTGTTTTAGGATGTCACTTATAATGCACATGATGCCTGTGGAAAATGTCTTTGTTCAGAATTAATTTTATATTTTTTCAGTATACTATATTCCATATTACCCCTAAGCAGATGACTATGTTCTCCATTATGGTAGGACTTCCTAGTCCTTCCTGTGGATTTCTCAGTTACGCATGACAATTTCTCCCCATATTTTTCAGACCTCCAAACACTCTAAACTTAGGGAGTTCCTGAACAACGACGACAAAAAAATCTTTTTAATGTGTTTAGTAAACCTTAATGGATTTATTTTTTATGATCTATCCAGGTTTCCCTTTGAACACATGTCTTCTTTTGCCATCCAGAAAGGACAGAAATGTTTGCAGCCTAAATGGTGTGTGCTGAAACCATTCACCACAGCCCTGATTCATTGCATCTGGCATGAATTATGACTACTGTGGTTTGACCAAATGATATTTCAGACCAGATGCAATGCAGGTACCCAGATGTATCTCATCACCTATGCTAGAGAAAGACCTTTAATGCCTCTTTATCTCTAAGGCCTCTAATTCCTTCTAGAAGCATGAAAGAAGCTTTGGCAATGTGCCAGTAGTACTTTTTTATCAAGATACTGATACTGTTAATGCTTTTACAGCAACTTTGGGTAGTGTGATACCACCAAACCCAGTGCAGCTATTTTATACCTGCTGAGAATTTACCTTATCTCTAATCTGCTCACCCATAGCCATAGTGATGTCTCAGGACCCAAGAGGTGAAAGTCTACCTGGGTCCCCACAACTTTGATGGAGCTAGAATATTTTATATCCTAGCATCCTTTACTTTGGCTTACACACTTTGAGAAGAAGTGCATTTTTTGTTTGGTTAGTTGGATTTGTGGGTTTCTTTTCATTCTTTTTTTCTTTTTTTAGAATCAGTGTCAGTAGTTTGAATTTAGTTCCAAGTTCTGTTGACCTATTGAGAAATAGGCACCAAAATGCTGTTGGGGAAAAAAGGATGTACATACATAGTAAATGGCTTGTGTCTTTAATTACAAAATTCTCCGAAGCCAAAGGAAATGTTACTTTTATAAACAAAATTGAAGCAAAGGTGGTCCTATTGCAAAATTACTTCTGCTAGTCTGAGATGCATTGATCCAGGTGCAGTCACTGTGATTACTCTTTGTACAGTTGCACAATTTTTTAAAATTCAAGATGGAAAAAATCTGCTAATGAAGAATCTTTTAAAAACTCAAGTAGAGAAACATCTTCATGAAATCTCTAAGAATGCAAAGGATGAGTTATATGTGCTTCTATGTTTTCATCCTGTTTATTTGAAACATCATCACCTCTTTCAGCATCCTGTTAAAGAACTTTCAAGCCCATTACACATTTCTTTTTCCCAGTGATCTTGCTGTAATATTTGCATGCAGCTGTTGTTCAGCCTTGATTTTGTTAAGCTGATATGTATTGACTGTTTGTCAGAGACACAATAGCAATAAGATTGTATGCAAACAGAGTTCTCAGAACTTTAATGATAGCATCTATTAGCAAAAATAAGAGTCTTAAATTCAGAAGGATTTTTTTTGTTCTTTGGTATTGTCATGTATCTGATTTTTCCCTTTGGCTACATCCTTTTTTTTTTTTTTTTTTCCATGGGGACATCAAAAAACAAACAAACCATAAACAACCAACCCTTACAGGTGTCGGATTTGTGTTTATAAAACCAAATAATGAGATTCTTGGTTCTTTTCTTCATGAAGCCTAGCCCTGCTTAACCTGGTTGGCCAGTCCTAACTGTGGTTACTGTGGAGCAGGCCATAAAAGCCAAATCCTGGGTTCTGTTTGTTTGCAACCATTCTGAAAAGGCTGGTTGTAGGGGTTTAAAATGGGAAGGTATTTTGGACAATTTGAATCAAAAAAGTTTTCTCTGATGTCTTCCATAACATCTGGGTCCATCAGAGATGTAGCAATATTTTGGAAAAATCAAGTTTAGCTACATTTTTTTCCATTGTCTTGAAGATTGTATTTTAATTTTCAGACTGTCCTAAAATAATTTGTGCTGTGTCTGCTTAATTTGCTTTCCTCCATACACAAACAGACACATAGACGCAAACATCATTTTTTGTGTGCTCGGAGAGAAAACAAACCAGTGTAAGCTGTAATAGAACTGCTAATGAGCTGATGCTATCTACCAACCTATTTAAAAATTTCTTTCCTTTCAGTTTTGCGTTTGGTGGAGTTGTAATTTTAATTTTCAAGTGCAGCTTTATTTATTTTCCTTAGTCTCCATCTTCCTCGTCCCACTGAACACAGTCCATACACCCCCACAGCCACACAAATCACACCGTCCTGACCTGAAAGAATCATTTATACTTTAGTGCTCAGGCTTGATAGTGACTTCCATATTATAGTCCCTGGCATGCTTTTGTTTTTCAGGAACAGAAACTGTAATATCTGCTAGAAGTCCTGAGATGGCATGGCAGTGGGTCAAAAAGAGAAGAGGCTTGTCAAGGTGGGTGTTAAAAGTAAATGTTTTGTGGGGAGAGGCAGCATGGAGAATAAAGGAGGAACAGTTCTTCTAATGCTCCTGTTTACTTTTTTGCTTTTGGCAACAAGTTCTATAAAAAGGTAGTAGGTCCCAATGTCATAATCTAGAGAAATAATTAATCATCGTATTGATTCAACAATTCTTAGTTAAATGTCCAAAAGGACATAAAATTTACAAGCTACATTCCTGATATTTGTTCCCTCAGATTATGTTTTAAGAACATGCAGCCAAATTACAAAGAATTGTAGGATGTGTCTAGATTATAGTAGCCAAATATTTAATATTTAATAAGGCACACTGAGTCGTCCCATCTATTCCAACTGCAGTCCCATCCATTCTTCGGATAAATAGCCACTGCAGTAGCTTTGCTATTGCTTTTCCTACTCTAGTTTAAATGAAATATCTTTTGGAAAAGAAACTTTGGAGAAGAACATTCCCTAGGAGAATCATCCAATCCAACCAAATATTTCCATAGTACACATCACAGCTAATCTCAACTCTACATAATGCTCTGTGTCTTTCATCTCAAGCCCATTTTTTTTATTTACCAGAATATTTTACTACATTTTTTTTTGTTCTAGAACCTTTGTGCTGCATTAGTACATTGCAGAATATTTTTCTACAAAGGTTTCTGTCTAATTTTAGATTGATTTGAAGTTGAATATTCAGAATTTTTTGTACTTTTAAAGTGTATAGTCCCTAAAACTCATTGAAAAATATTCTAAGCCTTTTGCTCTAAATAAAACACTCTTAGACAGGCTTTGGAAATCTTCCTCACCCTCATAAATGCACAGACCAGATTTCCAAGCTTCAGTGAAAGAGCAAGCAGAAATGAACTCTCTCTAAGATAGTTTTAGTTTGTGAATATTTTGTAGTAATTCCAGCTAGAAATGTGTTTTTAAGAAAGCTACCTACAAATGAAGTATCATTTCAGTGCACTGAATGTCCAAGACTAATTTTAGAATGGATTCTATTTTGTTAGAGAGTAACAGATTCTATTCTGGAGGGTACCAAAAAGTAATAAGGCTGCAGAGGGCTTGTGTTTCATCTTTTTGTGTGTGTATGTGCATGTATATCGTGTTCTTAAATTGTTCTGGGTAAATTATTAAAAGATAGGATTATAATCTGAACATAAGGCACGTGTTTAGGGGAAAGCATGGTAAATAATGCAGATCCTAGAAGCCAAGGAGATCAAGCTAGAAGGGGAGAAGCCAGGTGACAGATAATAGTGAAATAATTTGCAATGAAACGTGTGGAAAATTAAATAAAATGGCCTGACTAACAGAAAGATTAATACTGAGTGCTTGGCATTCAATCTATGATAATAACTTCAATATGAAATCTTTATGGAAAAGGCTAGATTTTTGAAGGAAAGAGATGGAAATGGAAAGAAAGTCCATTTCATGGTAATGACATTAAAGGTTACAGATTCCCTTAAGCTTGCAAGCTTTCTCTTTTCATTCTTTCCTGTTCCACAAGAGTCTGTAAACCACAATCCCTTTAACAGCAACACTCTAAAATGAAGGAATTTCAAGATGTGTGGCAGAGTTGGGAGAGTTGACAACACTGTAGCTTAGTCTGGGAACAATAGCTTCATTTAAGAATTTTTTGTCTTTCATACATTGTTTAAAAGAAACATGTGTTCTTGGCAGAGTAGCAGTGGTCCTGCACACACTAATTCTGTCATAGTTTGAGATTTAATTCACCCTTTACATGTAGGTAAATTTACATGTAGGTGCATTTAGGTTTTCAGTGTGTAAAGGGCTATGTCTGGACTTCTAAAATCTTATTACAATCAAAATAAGAAGCCTCTGATGCAAGTGTCTAATGCCATTCAAGATGCTCTAGGTAATCCCTGTCCATAGGAGTCTTAGACATCACGTCGTCCTGCCAGACACACATACTAATCACCTCAAATGCCACCAGATGCTTCTTTTTAAACAGCTGAGTCAAACCTCTAGTTGACCTCCAGTTAAACCTAAAAACTATTCAGCTGTCCAAATTTAGATGTCTCTTTCAGTACTTCATAATTTTCTTGAATACCTGTATTGCCTAGGTCTCTGATGACTGCTATAGGAATTTAAGGGATATAGTTTATATTGGGCAAATTAGCATGAGAGTGTTAATCTGTCTCTTAAATGCTACCTATGGTATCTTCTGAATTCTGGAAATGCTTATGTCTCTGGACTCTGTGATGACCATTTCCCTAACCTGAGCACTTCTGTGAATAACCTACACTTAGACAAAATTGGGTCTGTTCGTTCTTTGCCATGGGAAAAGCAAAAATTATTGAATAATGAAGTATACATTTCCTGTGTTCTGAACTGTGCATATTCTCATCTGTTACCTTATTATGTCAATGCACAGATGTAGCAGGTAGCCAGCTTTCTCTCTTTTTTCCTGCCCGCCACCAAAGTCACTCTCTGTTTCTTCTGCTGCCTTTGCACGTGCTTGTCTGTTTCTCCTTTTCTCCTTTCAAGGCATTAGAGCCAAGAAAGTCACAGATTTATAACAACTTTGTGATACCTACTCTACCACCATGTCAATTTAATTTGAACCAATTTGACAACCCTGATACAAACACAGGATTGGAGACCACAATGATAGTACAACATCTGTCTCTTGTTAAGCCTCCTGCACCTGCTATTGCTTCTCTCTGTAATTGCCCTAGATCAAGAGACCGATTGTAAATGTGTTAAGTTTTGCTGACAACACAAAGCTGAAGAGAAGCAAGAACTCAGGCTTAAGAGGCAAGGAAAATTCAACAAGATTTGCTGGGCTCTGAGCTGTTATGCAGCAAATGAAATTCAGTATTGACAAACACACATTAATGTAATTGGCCAAGAGAAGTGTAGGACTAAAAAGAGAAAAACTGCTGACCAGGAAAAAGAAGGGTTTGAAAGGGATGCTAACATAACGTTCATCTCGTGTACAGGCACCAACACGTCTGTGCAAAAAATGCAGAGAAAGTCTGTGAACTTGGAACTGTTCTTTGTCTGCCTGGGACATCTACATATTCCTCATCCCTGGAGTTTTCAGAGCAATTTAGTAGGCAAAGCTATTGCCTAAATACTCAATAATGTTATTTTTTAGGTAAAAAAATAACCCCAATATCCTGTGCTGTTATCAAAATGGACTGTGTGTGTCCCTGTGGTCTGAGGATTAGTTTATCACAAATAAGCAAGCATGTGATTCATCTTTCCTAACTTCAGTTGTCTAGCATTCAGATGCCTAAGTCTGATCTATTTACCTAAGACTTTCTTCATGTGAGTCCAGAGTAGAGAGAAACAGACATTTCCAGAGATTGATTCATATTAATCTAATTTTGATATATATCTAAAAGTGAGCCAGTCATTACTGGAAGCATTTATTGACCAGTTCATTTATGTTCCGACAAATGAGCCCCACCTCGTAATCCTAACCATTCCACCAGAGTCATAGCTTTTTAATTATTTCTTTTTCTCTTTTTTCCTTCCCAGCCTTCATGCACAGAAAATTGCTATTTTTCTTCTAACGTGTATGTGTCAAGTGAATTTCAGTGCCATGAATCCCTTGGACTGAAAACATAAAGCCATACATATCACTTAAAATGTAAGAAAAGGTACTGCTCTCAAACTATGTGCTTCAATTCATAGGGATCGATGCCTCTCACTTTCTTTTGACCTGACACATTCTTTTTTGTGACTTTGAAAGTGTCAAACTTGGACAGGATTTTTCTAAAACATCACGAGTCCTGGCCTATACCTTTTTTCATTTCTTTCTGGTCTAGTACTCTCTGCACAGATGTTCTCTTGCAAGACGAAATGCATGTGTTTGGAGTTCGTTTTGTGTTTTGCCAGGTTCTTGAATGGTGTCTGTTTCCTCTGATATGTCATATGAACACTCATAGAGATGGTTGTGTACCCCTTCCTTATGTGTGTGTTTGCAATGTGTGGCCTAAAGTTGATATATTAGTTCCTTTATTTCCACCAGAGTCATTGAACAAGGTCATGAAGCTGAACTGAAAAGGAGATGACTAATTTGACCTGAGTATAGCACAAGAGGTCTGAGAAAATGTCAAAAGTACAAAACAAGCTGTGATTCTCCAGGCTATGAATGAAACTTCCCTAAGCAGGAAAGGTTTTCATTTTGCAAAATAAAATCTCAGGGACTGAATTCGGGCTATCATCAAAATTTGGCTATGCAAGTTTACTTGCATTACTTAATTATTCTGGCATATTCAGGCAGTATCTTTTATTTTTATGTTTGCTTGATATCCAGCCTCACCGTCAAGACCATGCTCCTCAGTTCTCCATACTGGTGATGAGTTATTTGCATTGTGAATGAGCAAGCCAAGCAAATTCAGGCACAGAAGTGAGCTTAGATACTGAGCCGAGTTCAAACTCTTCCCCGTTTTGGCAGTATGGAAATGACTGATTAGAGTCTGGTTAGAGAGCAAGCTCGTGCCCAGGACCAGCATTAGCTCACAAAGTAAGGTAAGCATCATCTCTGACAGTAGGCTTCTCTCTGGAATCTGTTCTATCTCTCCACTAACAAAAACATTATGGCTTTAATCCTCTTGGACTTCACACCCTTTCAAAAAGCAGAGACAAAAAGGGCTGTATGTAGCCATGCGATGAATGGCAGCTTCTAAAGCCTGGCAGTTAGGTTATTATTCATCATATGAATATCAGAGCACATAAGGACAATGTTAATCAAGGCAGAGAAGAAAAACATCATCTTCCTCTCCTACCTTCAGGAAATTACTCAGTAATGTTCATACTTGTTTTGCATCTCAATATTTTGTAAGGCCAGGTTTAAGCGTAAGGAATTAATGGTTAAATTAATGGTTAAAAAAAATGTAAATGTGAAGCATTTCTTTATCCCCAGCACTGTTTTTATTCCTATGAAGAGTAATTAAGGCTGAAGATTGCAATTCTCTTGGTGTTTTACATGATAATTGTGAAGTTAAAAGGGGAGATGACAAACTGTACTTCTACCAACCTCTAGACTCAAGATGTCAAGTTCTGGAATCATAGTCTTTAAAAAGACTCTAATCGTAACTCTGACCAGATTTTGTAAACCCTCTTCTAATAAACTGTGAGAAGAACCAACATCTATAAAAATGACTATTTCAAGGAGTCTGCGTGCTTATGTGGTATCTTTTGTCAACGTTCTCCAATCCTTTTATGTATATATATATGTATAAAAAAATCCACTCACTTCTAAATATTGAATCTTCAATTAGTGATTTTGCTCACTGTAGTAGTGTGATCAGTTTGGGTTTCTGCAACTGCTCTGGCAAAAGTGTAGGACAGGAAGTGCACTCCTTGGAACATGTTAGCAAGCTGTGAAAATCAACTTTTTGGCCTGGATTAAGTTTACTTTTCTAATTCTCATTTTATATCACGGAGGGAGGTGAGGCAGCATTTACCCCAGAATAGAATAAGATAATTTATCAGCTGGATTCCTACTGACTCTTCAAAGAGCCTATTGTGACCTTTGGTTATTAAACCTTTTGACTGTTAGTTAATTTCAGCAGTGGGGAAGCTATTAGCTGACCGGCTAGATTCCCTGCTCAGCATCTGCTAACTAATGACCTGTGATCTGGGCAATAAAACTGAAATTACATCTGGACAATAAATATATTTTGGCTTCTAACACAATGAGAGCTCCCATCCTCCTCTAATTTCTTTATTTTTTAAAGATATGCCACAAGACATTTTGCTGTGTCCTCATGTAATACCCTGATCCTGGTCTTTATCCATCCATGAAATATCTTTTTTATATAAGAACCTGAAGCCAGGGATTTGTGGAGGTCCTGAGGATAGAAAGGAGAGAGACAGGAGGAAAGAAATAGCCTCAGTAGCAACAGAATGTGAAAAAAAAAAAATTATAGTTTCAAATTTGTAGCCAAATGGAGAAGGAAACATAATTTCGGAATCAACATATGTTTCTGAATAGTCAGTGTAATTATTAATTATACCCTGAATGTGCACTTGTGTATTAAAAAGTAGCTGCAGCCCACTTGGTCATCAGCAGAGACTGAACCCATCTGTTCAGTACCAAAAGAAAGCAGTAGAGCTACAAATTATTTCAGTGAACTGTAAGAAACTTGTAAACTGTGATAATCTCTTCTAGCGATGCTAGTGGCTGTCAGGAAGGGAAAACAGGGAGGGAGAAACAGCTCCTTTCTCAGAATGGGGGCAGTCATATTTTTGTAGCGAGAACACTTCATGTGCTTGCTCAGTTGGTTTGGATTTTTAAGAATGCAAATGTTTATTCAGTGGTCTGATTTATGTTCATAGATCTGTAGTTAGAGGCCAGAAATTTGAAGACGTCTAAGGAACTTTAGCGATACAAATACCTTTGACATCCATCATGATTTAGCAGTCTATTTTCTTTAAATCTCTGCCTACATACTTAAGTACCATAAAATGTGCCCACAATTATCTCTAAGTACACAAAACTGAGATGCATCATTGTTTTTGATTTTCTCTGGATGATCCAAAAAAATCAAGAAAGATTTTTTTTTGCTGTGTTTAGTTGGAATTTCAAACATTTTCTCTATCTAACTCTCTTGTTGCTGCTCTTTTCGACATTATTTTGTTTTTATGGACTATCGTCTCTGTCATTATAAACACTCCTGTGAATGACTAACGGTAAATCATATGTAGGTTTGAAAGATGAGTAATAAGGCAGCTCAGTTTCTTAGAAAACAGAAGTTTTTTTTCAACTGAAAATGGTTTTAAATGAAATAAAAACTATGTTAAATATAATTCTTAAAATTCCTTTTTTTTCTAACTCTATTGCAAAAATAAATCTTTCACACCGAGAACAAATTAGAGGAGGAGTCACAGGGGAATCACTGTAGACTGAATTGAAATAGAGCTTTACTCTCCTTCTCTTTTTACTTTGTAAGAAAAATGAGATATGCAAAAAGAAGAAATTAAGGCCAACTTAGTATTATCACCAAACTAAATATGTAGTTCTTTCTCCAGTTACTTAGCCAAGTTTTACCTATCCATTACTTGTATATTTTATAATTATATTGCTTGTTCAAAATTAAAAAATCAAAACACTTAATATTAAAATCACTCCAGAAAATGATGTAACAGTGCAAAATATCCCTTCTAATTTCTTTCAGACAAATCTGTTTTATGCATTTATCAAAATACATATGCAGTCACTCATTCCCTGAAACCATTTTTTCTAGTTAAAATCCTAAAACAGTGATGATTGAGAAGAAAAAAAAAGAATGTTCAGTTCTATTTTAATAATGACTAAAATTTATGTCAAAATTTTGCTTACTTAGAAATTAGGGCTTGTCTTGCAATAGCATAGTTGTGCTTGCTATTTAAATCTCTTAACTTGGAAAGACAAGTGAATAGTTTCAGCTTTCGGTTTTCATAAAGAAATTAAAACACCAGGCCTTTTAGAGAAACTTTAAAACATGAACTAGGAATAAATGAAACAGCAATGAAAACTACATTAGAAAAAATATATAAAAATGGTAAAGCTCTCACATGACTTCTTTCTGACCCTGGTTTGCTTTTTAAAACTCACAAGCTGCACAGAAAAACGGAAGGGATGGGAGGAAGGAAGGAAGGAAGGAAGGAAGGAAGGAAGGAAGGAAGGAAGGGAGGAA
>NW_010583322.1:93515-131365 GCF_000705375.1 Tinamus guttatus
AGGAAGGAAGGAAGGAAGGAAGGAAGGAAGGAAGGAAGGAAGGAAGGAAGGAAGGAAGGAAGGGATGCTGTTCTTGATTGTTACACTGTTTTTGCTCAGCCACCTGAGGTAGAATGAACTCTTCTAGGACTTACTCAAAAGCACATGGTACAGGTGAATGGAATTTAATATCTTGTAACTTTAAATCAGGCTTCCGATAATGATTGGCTTTAAAAAAAAAAAAAAAAAAAAAAGGGTTTTTATGTTGCCATGCTATATTTGATAACTCGGTAGCTTGGTTCTCCATATTGTCTAACCTGCTTCTCAAAGTCCTCTGCTCTTTCTTCAAGTCAAGAACTGAGCAGTATGGAGCAGATTCTGAAGAGTCTTCACTGACTTTTGACATTTCAGGGAAATACAAGAGAATTTTCCTGTACAGTTCTTTGTTTGTCATGAGCACATAGGTGCATATTTCCCACTGAGACCTTCTGGTGGTCCATCATTTCTAAAGAATGTGTTTATTCAGCTGGTTTCATTAGAGTTGACTCGTATGTGTGACAACAGGATTAAGTTATGGTCTCGGTTCACCCTATCTAAGTTTTGCAATTTAAAGACATGATGTAAGGTAAAAACCCAATCACCCAAACATTCCTTTTGGAACTGGAACTGGAACTACCTGGAACAAAGATATGGGGTCAACCAGTTCCGCTGACCTAAGTTTTTACTGATGTGCAACAATGTGTATTTGTTGACTATCAAGAGAGGCAGGAGTGCAGATGCTTTTGAGTAATGCATTTCAGTTAGCCGGGCAAATGTCTGAAGTTCTAAGCAGCATGATTTGGGGTCCTGATGTGAATAACAAAACAAAAAATAGGAGCTGGATTCTATTTATTGCTTTTCCCAGGTAGAACTATTCCTTCCCCGTACTTCCTCTGGTTGTACTCTGCAGAGTTTATTCTAAGTTCAAACCTGATGATGCAATTGTGACTGAAGGAAGTGCAGTATTTAGCTCTTCTTTAGAGATTTTTTTTTTTTGGTAACACAGCACTTTACATTCCTTGCTTGTCATTGCATCCTGCCAGATTTCTGGCACTACTTTTTTTTCCCTTCAAATTTACTACTATGAATTATTCATTAAAAAAAAAAAAAAGAATAATTTACATTTTCTGATTGGAAGCCAGGGATTATTCATCATTGCCCTGTACATCTCTTATAAAGATGATAAATGAACATATATTAACTGAACCCTAAAACAAAATAATGTGTTTTTCTAAAAGTTTTGCAGAGCTGCATTTCCATTGTAATTACTTTTTTAAATCAAATCCTGTTAAACCAACATCAAAATGTAAGCTGAGTTCTGGACTGCTTAAAGGAGATGGAAGGAAAATAATGTAATATTCAGTAGGTTTTTCATCCCTCCTTTAGTGATGAAAAAAAAATAAGTACAATTAGCATCTATCTATACTTCATATGAAAAAAAAAAAAAAAAAAAGATTCCCACCAATAAACCAAAGCAAGTGCAAGAAAAGAACAAAAACAAAAACCTTATTCAGGAAAGTAAAAGGCTATACAGATGAAGAGATATAGTAAAATTGCTTACTCTGGGACAGCAGGATGATTCCAGTGCCAGCCACAAACATTTCACTCACCAGGAGCTTGATCATCATTCATACTCCTCTTATAACAGAAATGAGCAAGAGACTGATCTTTTCATCATTATTTTCTGCTGTCTTACTTTAATGATTCTTGCCAAAGTTTAAAGAAGTTATTTTACCTCCAGCATAGGTAAGAACCCACAGTGCAGTTGCTCCCAGCCATCCCCTTTCCTTCGCTGCACCACATCTACCATTGTGGATGGGTGAATTTTGTCCTAAGCTAAGCAGGAAATTCTGCCATTTACAATGTGGCGTAATGTAAAGCCTCTTTGTAGTGATAAACCTGTAATAAAGAGACAGGTAGAAAAAGTGAGACATGATGGGGAAAAGAGTTAGAAAATATGTATGTGCAAATGATCTGAAGAAATACAGCTTTTTTATTGAAAAAAATATGTGTATTGCCCATACCAAACTTAATGTTCTAAAAATTTCATGATTTTCAGCAAACAAAATAAACAGACAATCAACCAAATTAATCAAATACAAATACAACCAGTACAAATACAATATATTTCCTTAAAAGTTCCTTCTCTGGTCTGTCTTTGGATTCTCATTTTTTTCATCTTTTCCCTCCTTTCACCTTCTATTTTCCAGATTAAAAAAAAGAAGGAAATAAGAGATGAATATTTGTTTTTGACGGCTTTAAGTAATTAAATAATTTGTTCTTCTAAAATTAGAGATACTTTATTCTAAAAGAAAGGAGTGAGAAATTTCATAAATAATGCAGACAGGAAGAGAGAGACTGAATTGTTTCTTGTTAAATTACAGTGGCACACTGCTGTAATTCATGTAACTTATCATGATGTGCCAGTTAAATTCCTGAAAGAAAGAATCACTGAGAACTTTCAGTGTCATTGACAGAATTTTGCTGCTTCCATTGTCTCGCAAAGAATAAAAAAGGAACTCAAAATTTAGATTCCCAGCACCCATAGGAAAAACTCTTAATTTCTATAAACACTTCCCTGGAGAAGCTCATCTAGCACAAAGCAGGATATTTGCAGGTTATCATTTTCATTAAACACCAAAGTAACTGCCGGTAAATTTTCTCAGGTATTTGCTTTTACTGTCCTGTAAAAGTGTCAAATATAAATACATAAATAAATATTTATAATGCATGGATAATGGTGCTAACAGATGCTATAAGCCACGCTAGGAAAAGGGAATAAATCAGGCTTGGTGGCTGAGGGATGTCACATTGCTTGATTTGCAATAAACAACTTCAGGTCTCCTTATGCTTGTTATTTATCAGCTTATTACTCTATCTATCACTTACCCTTATCAGCTTATTACTATATTTTATTTTGCATTACAATTGTACTCTTCATTTGTTTAGATGCCATTCAAGGGACAGTGTCAATCTTTTAAGAGGTGGATTCTAAGTGTCTTAATGTAGACACTTAACTGAAACACCTAAAATAGGTGTTCTTTGTGGACACTGCAAGTTTGAGCCACTCTATGAGTTATTTGAGTCTCTGTGTTACAAAATTTTAAAAAAGCAAAAGGCAGCTATGTTCCTAGTTTAAAGGACTCAGCAAAATTAGAACCTTAACTGCATCTGGAAGGCTTACTGTCTAGACAGACCAATGTGAAAATAACCTTGATCGGTATGAAGATAAGAGAGGAAACGTTCTCTTGTTCTGATGACACGAGAATCGCATCCCTCTCTAGGTGCTCAGAAACCTGGCAGGTTTGGATAGATCACCCAAGGTGCAAGCTGCTTTTTGTGGCAGGTAGCCCACAGAGAGGCACTTCCCTTCTCATTTTGCTCTCATATCTTGTGTGTCAACTTTACTACGTATTGCCATGAACCAAGTAACAACAGTCTGTGCTGAAGAAAAATAAAAATAACTCCCAAGAAAAAAAGAAGTTTTCTTATTAGATCCTCTGCTTTGGACCCATTTGGGTGTCCCTGGAGGAAAGGCTCTAGGAGGGCAGCAGGTTTGCTTTCTATTAGATGAATCTCTCACTTCTCCAGCAAGTTTTGCCTCATTTGTAATGTGTCCTTCAAATGGGAGGTCTTCTGCAAAAAAAATATCCAGTCACCACTCTGTTAAGGAAATACCTAGACAAGAGAAGCCCAAATTAATAACCTGTGTCCCTTGGGGTAGCAGGCAGGCTGGCAATTGGCAGAGAATGCCAGCTGAAGAAATGTGATACTGAGCTTACTGTTTTGATAGAAGTAGCTCTGAAGAACACCACCGAGCACTCCAGGGTTTGAAAAGCAGGGGTTGGAGTAGTGCTCTAAGGACAGCAATTTCGAAATCATTCAGCTATGATGCCAACTCCTTGTGTGATCTTCAGTCACACATTCTACAAGCCACTGTTCATTTTATGTCTTCCCTTCTTACCTCTCAAATTCCCTAGTGCTCAGTTCACAGAAGACAATTTCTCCTATGTCTGCAGCCAGCAAGAAACAAGGCAATGGAAGGCTCTTCGCTCTCTTACCAGCCTTTCAGTGGCAGAAGGCTGAGTCTGGCCTTGGGTGGCAGTCCGTATGGCTGATGCTCACTGCAATTTTACCTTTGTGTGCAGCAATGTTTGAAGTAGGTGGATACACAGTTTACCTACAGGGACATTTGCAATGATTCATTCCTTCATAAGCTTGGCGCGTTAGGTAATATAGCTTGAGTACCATTATTATTACTTCCATGGGAAAACATTAACTGATTTATCTGATTAAAATTTGAGGTGGCAGCCATAAATAAACAAACTACTCAACAGAGTCTCATTAATTTGGACACTTACTTCTTGTGTTAATTTTGAAGCATTTCTTGACATTGTGTAATGTCATTTCAAGTAGCACATATAAGCTATAAAACGTTTATTTTTACTACAGCTTAGTTCAGAATAAGTTGCTTTGTCCCATAACTATCAAGTTTGTTCCACTATTATTCCACAAAACTTACAATGATCTCTAAGCATCATCTGTGTTCGTTAGGTCATTTCTTCCACAGTCTTTCTGATAGTTACTCACAAACTGATAACTGCTACCAAATAGATGCATTACACTGTTGGGCTGTCATTTGTTTGTACTTCGCATCAGCTTATAGCCCTGTGGTCCTCTCTTGGGTTCTGTCTACATGCCAGTATGCTATAATGATAAATAACATTATCGACCAATAGGTATGCATAAAACATTAGATGGATCGTATGTTTTCCAGACTGCTCAACTTCCATGAACTGCATTTCAAGTTAGTCTGATCAGGAACCTTGGGTCTGTCACACCATAGTACTGAAGTGGGTAGATGAGCCGTGTAGAATAGAGTACCCCAGCAAAACCAAATGAAATAGCCCCAAGCTCTTTCAGAAAACTTTTTTTTTTTTTCTCTTTTATAGATAAACTTTGAAATTTCATTCTGGGTAGCGATATATTCCTAAGAATTGTCTACATACCTTCTAACTTAACTCTGACTGTTCTTTATTTAGCATTATAGCTTATCTTTACCTATTTTAACAATAGTCAAAGAATTTAAGTTTAACAATGGAAGAGCATCATTTTTAACCTTTTTATCTTATATAAACTGATGTACATTTTAAAGGATACCAGGATTTTTTGTTGTTGTTCAAAATGCATAAATGATTTAGGAACCTAAATTTAATTTCCAGAGGTAACCTTGTAATCAGAAGTCTAAATCCCTTGTATTTCAATTAAAATAAGACTCTTAAGCATGAAGACACAAATTAAAATTAAATTGGCCTCTAAAGCCTTTAAGTACCTGGCTTTTTGAACGTATTTCTTCATTGCACCTCGAATGTGTTTGTTTTATCTCAGGCTGTGTGAGTACTTTATATAAGTATATAAACACACAAATATAAATATATATGTGTGCATACATTTATTCGGGAGAAGAATAGTGCTCATTTATCTATTTTTGAGATTAAAAAAATGTTATGCTTCAGCTTTACAAGAAGTCAAAATGTAATACAGAAAAAAAAATCCAATTTGTTTTTATCCAGTTACAACTCAAATTAATTCCTCTCATGTACTATGCAAAATCTTGCAAAATATGAATCAGGATCAGGTCCTTATTTCTTCCCAGAATGCTGTTGCTGAAACAAATGAAATGAAATGAAATGAAATGAAATGAAATGAAATGAAATGAAATGAAATGAAATGAAATGAAATAAGATAAAATAGGTGACAAGACTTTAGTTGAAATAACTGCCAGAATCAGAACAATTTAGCATGGAGGTCATCTGGTCTAACCCTTCACTCACAACAAGACCATAATATAATAGTAGTTCAATATAGCATGAGGTCAGTAACCTAATTTTATATTAATTCATTTTGAAAAATAAATGGGATGAACCTAAGAATGAGATATGGATGAAGAAAGGCTTGTACTTGCAAACTTAGACAATTGAAGTTAATTCTAAACTGGTATAATAAACATTCAAAAATTATCTGCAAATCCTATTTGTATAGTTTTCAACCTTAAACAAATCATTAGATTAAAAACTTCTAGTCAGTTCCAATGGGGAAAAAAAATGTTGAGGAATAATCAAGATGGAGAATAGGCACATAACATTCTTATTTAATATTTCAACACCAACTCCAATAATATGTTCCTTGAGTGTGAATTGGAAAGGGTTTGTTCATTACAAATTCATTCAGGAACTTGCATACAACTAGTCTTCTTTGCAGATATATTCACTTTTCTTCATGCAGCAAAAGAATTAAACCTTTTTTCTTTATATATATATATATGTATATATATATATATGTAGTTCTGGAAACATTTTATGGGGAATCTGAGCTCTTCTCTAATTAAAGGAATTCAGTTTTTGTTTCTCTGATATCTGGAAAGTTGTGCAGCTCTTGTTAAATTTCGGATTCATTCAAATCCCTCCTTTTTCTCCTCCTACAAAAATATTATGAGTCCATTTCAACTGAAGAATCCTTCAGATTATATATGCATTCAATTCTAAATGAATGAAAACAGACATGCCTCATATTAGTATATTAGGTAAATAGGAATAAATGTTGGTTTTTAGCTTCATTGTTTTTCTTCTCTTCTTCTCCCTCTGCCAAAACCCCAGCAGAGTATGAATGTAGAATATCAGCCCATCTTCTAATATATGCAGCATAATCTTCTTAAAATGAGTTTTCACTTGAAGGAACAGAAGGGCTTAGAGTTGAGTAGCATGGCTTTTTTGTATTTGGCATCTCATTATACTTAGTACTATTTTTTTTTTCTGCATAGAACAACTGAATATCATTAGTGAAGGAAATTTCTTCCTACAAGAGGTTTTTTTTTTTTTTTTTTTGAGGGAGAGTAGAAAGAAAGGAAGGAAGTGGGAGACAGAATGAAGCTTTTAGTCCATTCTTGGGGAAGATGGCTTTGTATTTTGCATTCCTTTCCTCCCAACATAACGTTTTGCCATTACTGCAGGCATCCACCCCAAATATTTCAACTTAATAATTAAAGGACATTTTCATGACTTGAGAGTGGAAAATTTGGGAAGCAAATGTATTCTGTAGTAATTTAATTTTTAGGGGAAAGTGTCAGAGATATACAAACACATCAAGAACTAAGAAAATCCTCAGTATCTTTGAATACAATATTAATTCATAATGGCTTCTTGGCCAAGCTCAAATATAGAATCATTTTAAAATCCAGTTTCTTCCCTTGGGAAACCTCAGCTGAGTACTCTGATGATTAAAGCCCGTGAAGCTGGACCAGCAGACAATTTGACCAAATATTTATTTGAATGGATAGCTTGCATTACAATAATGCCTGGAAATTCTGTGGTAATTCAGTGATTTAACATGTTTCTTACATGTTTACTTAATCCTTATAAATAGGTTGGAGAAGATAGGAAGTCTATTGTTGTCCAAGATGACATTGGTAGATTGTGACTGCTACAAACATAAGGAATTAATACTGGTGGAGCATTAATTAGTGCATTTCCTATACCCAGTGTACACACTCATAATCCAGATCATGAGTTCTCCAGGCCATTAACCATAAATTCATTAGTGTCCATCCAATACCTAAAAAGTGAAACTTCCATCTTAAATCCTAGATCAAGCTACAGCCCAAAAAGATACAGAGAGAGACCAGCAGGTTATGTTCAGCTTAAGAATATGGATTATAAAAATCAGGAACTTGATGCCAACATATTCCTACACAAATACATCATTGAAGCCCAGAAGTTATGGAACAACAAACTTTCACAAAGTTCTTTGAGATAGGAGCTATGTAGGTAGCCAAACTGGGAACTGAAGAAAACAAGCCTTTAGAGAAGCTATTTTTCAAATACATGGTTGGTACTTTGGTTATGAACTATGAATAGAAGAATGGCTGTGCTTGTCTCATTTTCATTTTCTGTTATTTCTCTGATATAGATGGCATTAAGAGTCTGATTGCTGAAAGACGTTAAAACTATCTTCTTTTAAAAGATGTCATTGGAAAGAACAGAAGCATTAGTGCATTTGTTTTAGTGATTAGTCCAGAAAGATCTCCTTAGCAGCAGAGATTACCTGCTGGAGCACTCTAATTCTGTACTTAATCCCCTCCACCGAATGCAGAGAAGTCTTGTGCTTTGGAGATCTGCAAGCTATGTGAGACCTATTGCCATAACCACCACCAGATGCTGGTTTCCTCTTCAGCTCAACTTGATTTGAACAAGCAGCCGGCCAAAAATAGACCCGGCTTCATTTCAGCATCTGAACTGCTGTACTCCCTGGATTTGGCACATGCAGTCACGTAGGACATAGTCAGATGCTAATGGGATCCATCTCTGAGCTAACAAGGTTTGGTTTAGTTGTTGTTTTTCCTCAGATACCACAGTTTGTGTCCATCCTTCCAAAATGCAGACATCTAACAAGTTAGCTAAGCACGAAACCATTCACCTAGGTAGTTTTATAAAGAAAAGCATCAGGGAATGATTCAGTCATCTGAGTTTTGATTCACTGTTGAAAGAAGAAATGTGTGGATGAGGTGCTTAGGGACATGGTTTAGTAGGCAGGGTGGGGATGGATTTACAGTTGAACTCGATGATATTGAAGGTCTTTTCCAACCACAGTGATCCTGTGACTCCTGGGACCTGTGTATTTCCCCAGGGATTATGAACATGAGATAGGCTTTCTCTATAGGGGGTGATATTCAGTTCACAGACCGCAGGCAAGTCCCTTCATGTGAGATTGATATTTGAATTTCCAGTAGACCTCTAAATAGTACATTCAGTGGTACTTCATTCAGTTCCTAAAACATACGGTTTTAGAATTGAATGAGATGCACTAAGACACTCTATTTGGTTTCCAGGTCATTATTTGAAAAGCCATGGGTATCCCAGAGTCCCATGGTGTCATATCACACATATCTATATAAATAGCTCTCATATTCTAACATAGTTCAAATGTCACTGGATACCTGTGGATACTCTTGGCACCTGATTTCAATCCTATTTTGCTAGATGTCCCAGCGACTAAAATAAAAGTTTAAAAGCCTACTTCCCTTATAGACCCCTAAATTTGACATTTTGGTCTGAAAGTCTGAATCTTACTCTGATAAATATCTGATTCTTTTCCCAATGAATATTAAATGCTATTTGATAAAGAAATTTGAATTTCTTCTCCCGATTCTTGCGCCATTTGCAAAGCCAGCCTGAAAATCCACAAATTCCCTGTTTATTCATCTTCTGTGCTAGTAAAGACAACCTGAAAATACTGCTGTGCCTTGTTTAGGGACTGTTGTATCTGATTTCATCCGTTCTGCTCTTGGAGGCAGTTTCTATTAAGTGAGGTTTTGCAGATTACTTTTTCCATGGGGCAGAAAGGAAGAGCAAAACTTCACTGGTGATCTTTAGAGGTTGACTTCTGCATTAGATAGTAAAGGTAATGTCTTAAAAATATCCCTCTATCTCCAACAATTCACTGCATGCAGCAGAGAGGAGGAAATTACACTTAGAAGCTGACAGTTGGATTGCAATAAAGACTCGAGTAATGATGCCCTATCTGTGGAGACTTTACCAGCCTTTGCTGTAATTGAATGTTCTGACCTTCTCCAGCCCTATTATATGAAATAAATAAATAAATAATCATTCCATTTGGACTTTAAGAACATACTGAAAATTAGATCAGTTAAAATAAAAAAGGCATCACTTAAAGGCTACAGTAATTGGAGAATGTTTCTTTCTTGCCAGTTGAAACAAGCTGCATGAAAATAAAAAATGGAAGAGAGCAAAAGAAGCAGTATATAATCAAAATAACAATAGGAAATAACTTATTTCTGTTTTCTCCTTGGTGAAATTCTATGGGAAAGACTCCTTGTGTGTGATTAATTTAAAGAACTACTTAGTAAAAGTTAGTGTTTGACAGGTTTTGTAAGAGGCCTCAAAAGTAGCATATTAGAGGCAGAATGAGCACTAGAAGGAACAACAAAGTAAGAAAGAGAACAAAGAGTGCAATGATTCGTGTATGTAGCTTAAATAAAATCTTCCTGGACTTATTTCAGGAGTTGCCTTATACAATAAAGAAAAAGAGGTTGAAAGCACTGTTCTGAAAACAACAACCAATCTGCATAATTCTAGAAGGAAAAACTGAAGTAAGACCGGACTATGAATATAATAGTATGATATACTTACATACACTGACTTACATATATAAATATGAGCAAAACATATCCCCCTTTTCATATATGTTTACTTGTTCCAGGTAAGGAAAAAAAAAAAAAGGAAACTTAAAACATTACTTCAGTTGCATTTCCCAGAGTACTTAGTCTCTAGCCAAACTTAATACTCTACTTTGATTAAGGCAAAGTGCTTCCTTTTGCATTTTCCTTTACTCTGTCATTGTATAATACAAAAATTCCTTAGGAAAACTCCAAGCATTTAATGTCATATTTTGAACTTACTGAAATCCTTCAGCTCAGTACCATATCCTTCTGTGAGTTTTGATTTCAACAGAAAATTTTCAAGAGAAAAATGCATTCTTTAATGTATATGTGCATATATAAAGGCATTTTTTAAAGGAAGTCTGAGTTATATTGATGTCAGTGGAGATCTACCACTGCTTTCAGTGGTGTTATGTACTCAAAGATAAATTGGTGCCAGCATTTACAGTGGGAAGTCAGATTGTGCCTTTGTCTCCCTAGATGTCACCTGCGCTTTCAAGGTGTTTAGATTGCCAAGCTAGTTCATTCTCAGCATTGCTCAGGGTCCGAGTCCGCTGCAGGGATGTCAGCTTGAGTTCAGACTGAGAACTGAGAAGTTTCTTCAGAGCAATAGGCCTGTTTGTGGGACTGAAGACAGTTGCCCTGGCTCCACATCATCCACAGCATCCAGACTAGGGATGCAGCCTCTCTGTGCTTCTAGTTTATTGTCTTTAAGTACAGAACCTAGAATAGTCTTCTGCCTGCAAGTTGTGCCTAGGAAAGTAAACGTCCCTTTTCTCCTTGGTGATCCCAAAGACCTGCTTTGCAGCATTAACCCTATCACATGCCTTTCTTTGAACATTCTTCATTGCTCTTCATTGCCTTCTTTTTTTTTTTTTTTTTTCCTCTCAACACAGACTGTCAAGTCTTTGGAGTAAATATTATGTCTACGCGTCTCCCTCTAAAGCATGTAACTTAAGACAGGCTCAAGGGCTTACAGTGGTATAAAAAATAATTGTTTTAATTCATTGTGCAAATAGAAAAGAGCTTCTCAAAATATCTATCAGAAAGTTTCCAAGATGAAGTCTATTATCAATATTTATTCCAGCTAAGATTTGTAAATATTTTAGTAGGCTTGGGTTTTATTTAGGCAACATTCAATTATCAATTACAATAGCTCATCACAAAGTACTGCCCATAATATGCATATAGAGCAGCATTAGGTCCTCTTTTGAAAAAAATAAGTAAATCAGTTTGAAAAAAAGGATAAACAGGAGAGATTCTTGGCAAAAAACCTATAGATTTGTGAGAGTTTTTTTTTTTTCTCTTCTATACTATGTATTTTTCCTCCACTTACGCAGTTTACAAATAAGAATGTGACATAATCATATTTCAGAAACAGCGCTATCAGATGATGAACAAATTATTCTGGCTAATAAAAATAATTCCTTCTGCGACTGCTCAGACTGTGTGTAATAAGGTCAGGTTTCTTTTTGATTGTTATTTAAAACATGTTTATTCTGTTAGGAAACTCCTACATGGAAATAAGATTTAATGCAGTTAATTACAAAATGGAAAATAATAATGAAACCTTATACTTAATAAAAATAAATAAATACCAAAATATTATTCTTTCCCATCTTTCTAAAAATTCCAATCAATAAAATAAAAAGAATTGGAGGAATTAAAAAAAAATCAGACTAATTGCAATGTCATTCAATAGGTATATATTTCAATATGTAACTAATAATCCTGCTAGAATCACAGAACGCTTACGGTTGGAAGGGACCTCTAGAGGTCATCTAGTCCAACCGCCCTGCTCCAGCAGGGTCACCTAGAGCACATGGAACAGGACTGCGTCCAAGCGGGTTTTGAAGATCTCCAGAGAAGGAGACTCCACAACCTCTCTGGGCAGCCTGTTCCAGTGCTCTGTCACCCTCGGTGTCAAGAAATTTTTGCTTAAGTTCCTGGGGAACTTTTGATGCTTCAGTTTCTGCCTATTTCCTCTAGTTCTTTTGGTGGCCACCAGCAAAAAGAGGACAGCACCATCTTCCTCAAAGCTAAATACAGTTTAGATTCTCTTTGCTTTTAATTACATTCAAACTAGTTACTTTTCATGATGTATAAGCTTTAACAATAGTTCACTTCATTATAATATTATTGTATTATAAATTGCATTTGTTTTATGAACAACCCCAAATGAGATTTTTTGCCTTATTCTCAGATCATACTCTCACCCAAAACTGTTTCATCACCATGTATAAAGCACATATAAAACTGTCTAACTTATTCATTTTTCATCAGAGGAAAAGGTAATTTTAGGAAGTGATGCAGTTATATTCAGATTGTTTTGAACAATCCAAATTTCTTGTAGGAATTTTATGGTAATTCAATTTAAATTATTTTAAGAGTAATTTGTATTAGAATTAGTTAACTTATCATTTAAATCTGTTTGAAAATTGTATTTCAACTATGCTTGAGATTACACCAGATCAGCATGATAAAAAATAAGTTTCAGAAAGAAATAGGAATAGAAGGGTTGAATTGTCTTTTCTTCATTCAAAACAAAATGTTTTGGCAGTTGAAAATGAAAGATTAAATCAAAACGTTTATCTGAAATGAAATGTTTCATTTTGAAAAGCTGACTTGAAGCATAAATTTGATATCAAATTGGCATCATGAATTCAAATGATACTTAAATTCTACTTTAGTTCAAATGCCAAATCAAAAGTAAATAATTAGGTCTGAACTGAGATTTTAAAATTAATATTTAATCCTGTTTCAAAGCGTTGTTTTCAAAAATCAGAAAGATCATCAAAATGGACAGTCCCTACATACAAGTTTGAATATAATGAAAACTCATTTTTCACAGAAAATACGTACAAACAAAAAAATATTTTTCATCAGAACATTTTATCTCTTGCCTGATTCCTTACAGATCCATCTTGAATGTAAATGGACTAGGTTTTCTAGAGCAGGGATGCATTTTTGCCAGAGTTTTACGGTAATAATGCTCCAGAGAGCTTTGTTTCATGAAGAGCTGTCTTGTTAAAGACATTGATCTTAGACTATTGCAAACAGGAAAATATCAGAAAACATAAAATAACTACAAAAAACTTAAATGATGTAAGCAGTTAAATGTCAGAAACAATTCACATTTTGTAAGGAAAAAAAGAATGATCTCAGGTGTAATAAAAAATTGCAGGCATACAAAAGAAGAACAATTATTAGACTGGTCAAGTGACTATATGGATCAAAAGGTTCACAGTGAGAAGGGAATATTTGTGCTGTATTTTAGGTATCATGACTCAATGGTAAAACTGTGGAAACTGAGGGAACATACTTGCATATGAAACACCTAAGTAAATGAAAGAACTTGGAATCATAAAAGGACTGTTTCTAATTTTATAGAGTTTGTGTCACTAGGTAAGGAAATAATGTAAAACGTTTGGGAGCCACTGAGTGCCACTAGCATTGGGGGTTTTGCCGGTCCTATTCCTTTTAACATGTAAGATTGTTTCTTGTGGAAATGCTCAGACAGCCAAAGTGCTATTTTTTTAAGAAGTTTCACATATTGGCAGAGAAATTTATACTTTCCTAAATCTCTTCCTGACTGAAAATCATTCTTAATTGAAGATCTTTTGTGTATGGAATACAAACACACAAGGTTAAGGAAAGAAATAAACAAAACAAAACAAAACAAAAAAACTGTGCCACTTTACTGACACCAATTAATCACTCTTTTCTTTACCTAACTGCCATGATGTTATGATAATTACGAAATCTATCTCCAATAAGATGGCTATCTAGTATAATGAAGAGGCAGATGTGATCAATAAGGCTGGTATATTGTCTATTGCACACATGGTCATGTTTCTCATATGCAGTGCTATATTTGTTTATTATTCAATTCTGTCTGTAAGATTATTAAGCACAAATAATGAAGGTGTTTCTTTGCCTGAGAGGCAAAGAGTTTCAGAAAGTTCTTTCTTCATATCGACTTAAATCTGTGCTGCTTTCAGATAAAATTGTGGGGATAATGCAAGGGAAATAGTTCGCCCATCACTAGCAGTACTTTCAAATGAACAAAATATGTGATTTTGGAGCTGAAAGCCTAAAAAGAGGCATAAGGCAGACAACATCTTTCACTGATAGTGGAGCAACTAATGACTAAAATAAGTATATTTTCCCAAGCATCCAATAGGAGGAGTATTAGAAATAAAATAAGGTTATTTAAGTTTTAGGGACTCACTAGGATATCAGCACCGAGATTGTAGCTTTTAAATTGATTTTTAAAGCTGTTTCTCCTTTTTTCTTTTTTCTTTTTTTTTTTTTTTGCCCCTGCAGACTTATTCTGATCTTGATCACCAAAGGGTAAGTCAAGAATGTCTTCCCTTCTCTTCCCTTCCCTTCCCTCTCCTCCCTTCCCCTCCCTTCCCCTCCCCTCCCTTCCCCTTCTCTTCCCTCTTTGCTTTTGGTTTTATTTTTATTGACAAATAAGGATTTTCTATCAAAACATGCCTATACTGTTCTCCCGTGGGGCAACACACACATAGATACACACAGGATAACTTTAAGGTTAGCCTGGGCACTTATGGGTTACTTTTTCCTAAGTGATTAACTACTCTATGTCTGTGTGATCTTTTATTGTGACTTAGCTGAACTGCTCTTGAAGATGAGGGATTTCAGTGCACTAAATTTGGCCTTACCTTATCTGCAAGATCTCTTTATTCTCAAATGTGAGAATATTAAAGAAGGAATGCCATACCATGACATGGAGGAATTAATTTCTTTGTAACAACAAAAAAAATATCCAAGAAACAGATGCATCTGGGGGGGTCTGTCATATATTGGAAAGAAAAAAAAATAGAACAACAGAAGAAGAAAAAGGACAACAAAAACATTGTGTTAATAAAAAGAGATACAAGCAACTTCCTAAATATTATTGGAGTTACTACTTTTAAATACTAAAACATTAAAATTGATTGAGGTTGTGAAATGAGTATGTTAGTTATTCCTATGTGGATTGAAATTAATTTTTCATCTTCTTATCTAAGCAGCTTCCCAATTGGCTTTTGCTGAGCATTCTTAATATTTTATATGCTTAAGGGGAAAAAAAAATCTGCACTTTGACATCTTGGCATTCCTTAGAATGTTTAACTTTATTTTTTCCTCTCTCAGGCAAAGGATTTTCAAATCATGCATGAAGAAGGGAAAGCAGAAAAAAAATAAGTTCAGTTATACTGAACTATTCTGGGTTTTAGCTCCCATATGATTGTGTATGCAAGTGTTAAGAGCTCTATTCTTCTCCACATTATTATTTTTCTCCTCTTTGTTTCCCGCTATCATCTCACTCATGTGGCTTGCATCATGCAGTAGCCTCAGCAATGTTGAGAACATCAATAATTTGATTGTAACCAAACAATAATAAACGATGAAGCAACTTCATCTGAGCTGGAAGATCTGGCCTTAACCTTTCTCTATTTACAGCTCTGGAAGGCTTGTATTCAGGAGAATTTAAATCAGCAGAGACATGCTAGTCCTCATGTACTGCAGCGCTGACATAAACATAGCAAAACTGCTGCTGTTAGGAGATAAGTTCTTATTTTGTACCCCTACTAACAAAAGGTTTTAGTATATCATCATTGGTGCTAAAAGCAGCATAGGCAAATGGCCCTGGATAAGGCAAACAAGTGCTTAAATCACTGCAGCTTGGTCTTTGCCAGGAAATTAAATATGTAAAACCTTCGATATTATGGTCTGTATATTCATATGGTGAGGTTGGATCATTTGATACAGCAGGGTTTTATGCCCTAAAGGCCACTCCAGGCATTGCAGATCTTCCAGTAGAGCTACAATTTTTTACCTTTCAGCATAAAGTTATATGCAGATCTGTGTGTTCTCCTGGAATTGTACAGATCCCCAGGCCTGAACCTCCTTGCTTTTGAACTGAAATACATAAATCCTCACACAGATATAGATAACCAGATCTGGACTCAAAGGCATTTGTGCATGTTATTTTTTTTTCTTTTTTTTTGTAAGTGTTGCAGATCTGCACTTGAATATCTTGGCATCACTTAAGAAAATTTTGAAATCAGGCTGCCTGTACCCTTCCCAGAAAACTGATAAACCTGAAGGCTCACCTTGTCCTTAGCTGCTTTACTTTCATTTGCAGTAATTCCCCTTTGTAAGCACTCAGTACTGCCTGCAAAACTGTGTTTCTAGTTATCCTAGTTGTCACCCTGCATTTCTCAGGCTTTGACTAAACAGAACTTCTTCAGGGAGACAATAAGTCTGCTTACAAAGGATTGTGCAGCTTATGACCTTTTCTAATTAACAGGCCCTGAAAGGCCAGTTGCAACAGTAGGTAATATAACACTAGTATTTAACACCAAGCATTGATTTAAGGTTATGTGGTTTCAGAGGGGCCAAAAAATTGCAATGGTTTTCATATCATGAACTACCTTTAAAATATGGAGCATTTAGTTTGTATCTCTGTTGTATCTGACCTGTCTGTACCAACGCACAATGTGCCACCACAAAATGTCCATGCGTCCATTTTGCCATTATTGACTGTCCAAACGGAGATTAGTTGCAAATTCTACGTTATCTTGCAGTTGAGAGTGTTACTTGAAATCTCACTGGAAAAGATACCATTCTATAACCTCAGCCTGTATCCTATGCATTGGTTGTTAGGGTTGAATGCTACCTGAGTTTGCTTTTATAAACGGGACTAGATATATAGAAGAGGGTTATCATTACAACATAGGGCAAACCTGGGCATATATTGTGAAAACTGTTCAAATAATGTTAAATCTCTTGAAATCATATTGAACCTGAGATCTCTAAGCCTAATCTCATGGGCCTAAATGACACACAAAAATAAAACAGATCTGATTATTTAGACATTTTTAAAGCTTTTTTTAGTACTCTAAGCTTTTTAATTGAGCCTTACTCCATCTAATCTTCACATTTTTATTTCCTTTTCTTTCAGTGGCTCTTAAACTATACCATTTGACTCACTCCCCATTTCAAGAGCTCTTTCTGAAAGCATTTATACCCTTCCGGTTTTCTGGTACTCCTCAGTCTGTCCTTGTTCCTGGCCTAGCTCCTGTGGTGAGGCAAGTAAACAGGAGGCAAAGAGTAATGCCCTTTTCCCTTTCCTCTGTTTAATATCTATCCCTTACAAAGTAAGATCTCATTCAGAATGCACAAAAGACTGCTGGATTCCCTAGAACTAAAAATAACTCTGGAATTATATACGTTATTAAGATGGTTACCATTTAATCCCCATAAAATACTGAAATTACAGTAATAATTATAGAAGGGATAGAAGCCTTAGTGTGCACATCATCCAAAACAAAATGATATCAAGCACATGCCTTGAACTATGGATGCTTGATGGGTAAAATCATTTTTCCCAAGAGTCTTCCTGGGCTACATTGATTGTATCACTTTCAATATCTCTTCTGTGGTTACAGGCGACTCAAGAGATTTCTCTTTCTAAGTTGCTTAGCTTTGTCAATTCCAATTTATCTAGATATTCTTTTACCTTTTTCCTAGACAACAAAGATTTGTGATCGATAGTAAGCCTCATAAAAGCCCTAGAAGGTATTGCTAACCCTTCTTCCTTGCGTTACCAATTCTCCCCTTGGGTCTGTGGAGCAGTGCTATCAAACAGCTTGACTGGCTGGGCTCTTCTCTTCTCTTCTCTTCTCTTCTCTTCTCTTCTCTTCTCTTCTCTTCTCTTCTCTTCTCTTCTCTTCTCTTCTCTTCTCTTCTCTTCTCTTCTCTTCTCTTCTCTTCTCTTCTCTTCTCTTCTCTTCTCTTCTCTTCTCTTCTCTTCTCTTCTCTTCTCTTCTCTTCTCTTCTCTTCTCTTCTCTTCTCTTCTCTTCTCTTCTCTTCTCTTCTCTTCTCTTCTCTTCTCTTCTCTTTTCTCTTCCCTTCCCTTCCCTTCCCTTCCCTTCCCTTCCCTTCCCTTCCCTTCCCTTCCCTTCCCTTCCCTTCCCTCTCCTTTCCTCTTTTCTTCTCTTTTCTTCTCTTTTCCTTTTTTATTTTTTTTAATATCTTTTTTTCTATTTAGATACACAAATGCTCTCTTTTGGTGTCTGGAGAACAGGCCAGTGTAATTTTAAGCCTTGCAGAATACCTTTATGTTTTATTCACACAGGAATTCATATATGGTTCTTTCCCACTGCATCCATTTGGTTTGAAAAACTCCTTTCTTTTTCTTACTTTTAGGCTGAAATACTCAAAAAACAATGGAGAACCAATATAAATACGATCCCCTAGAATTCTGTCTGGGTTGGAATTGCTGTGACTATCTTTTCATGAGCCACATTGATGTTCAGTTCTCCCCAGTGCATTCAGTCATTCAAAAAGTCTTAATCTTGGATCAGTTGTAATAAAAATATTAGGAAATCAAAAAGATGAACTCCCTGTGGTATCCACCAGCCTTCATTCACACAAATTTAATTGAACACTTCTAAGACTGTTCTGCAAAATTTGGTGCTCTAAAAGATAAAAACATGTCAAATGAAGTTTACATTTCTTAAGCATGTGATCTTAGGCTGTTGTTTTGGCATTAGCAAATGAATTACTTTTTACCTTGTCAGCATGTCAGAAAATCCACTTTCTACAGTGTGGCCTGAATGAGCAGGTGAAAATCTGTTTGGAATAGAACCAACCAAACAAAAACCAACCAACCAAACAAACAAACTAGGTACTTCAGATCACATTAAAAAATTACTGATTTTTTGATCAAAATTTTGTTAATTTGACTTCCTCTTGAAAATGAACTAGATCAAAAGAGAATAAAGAGTTTGTTTTGAAATAAATGTAAATGGAACAAGCTTTACCCCATTATCTTCTCTCAGAAATAACTTGGACTTTTTACTTCACACCTACTTTATATGTATATGGCCATTACGCTCCCACTGCTGTTCTCATTTCACATTATGGAAGCCTTTGGGTCCCATTTTCTTGACTGTTATTATTACTGCAGAAATATAACTGTAAGGAGAAGGAAAAAGTGGAGAAGAGAAGGGACTACAATCTACTGTGGTTCAAGATCCAGTCTGTTTGTTGGTTTTCTCCTTTGGGAGATGTATGGTACTGTCTCAGAGACAGAGGGCATGGCAACAAAGGAAATGTTAGTGAGAGGGAGCTGCTGTCCAGCGCTGCTGGTAAGATTATTTAGTCTTCTCACATTTAAAATGGAAAGTGTAAACCGTTTTCTTTTGCCCAGCCTTAGCCGCTGATCAATACCGACAGCTTCTTCTAAGCAATGCAGTCGTCGAAGAAATGCAATCTTCCTTTTCCCAGAGCAGTTACATCTTAGGAAGAAAAAAGAAAAGAGTGAAGGTGTGAGTGTGGCTGTGTACTTAAGACAAAGGGAGTGAGCAAAGGAGATTCACTGAGTTCCACTTCATCCAAGGACTCATACTATATCATCATCCCACCATAAAACAAAGGCTAATAAGTCCGCTTTTTCTCTGGTCACTGGTAATCAGCACAATTATTCAAGGTCCTCTTTTATCCTTGCAAGATGTAGACTGTTCTCCAGCCCAAGTGGCGATGGTTCTTAAATCTCCATTGAAGTTCTTAGCACTCCACACTCTCGTTTACCAGTTTCTGCTTTACTAAACAGTCTGGGAATGGACCCTGAAAAATGACAAGCACTGACACCTTCATTTGAGAGATGAAGGGTGACCGAAAGCCATGTGATAATATGAGGGCAGGCACATTTTTCATGGCTTTGAAATATGTTTTGATTCTACATAAACTGAGATCTTTTGAATTTCTGTTTTAATGGAAACCCGTAGAAAAAAGAGATAGGCAAGGCTTTTGTGCAAGAAAGAGCTTGCAGTGAGTCAGGCCCTGCTTGCTTTGGCTAGCTCTGTATTAGTAAAATGTATAGGGTGAGGGTGGAAGTTTTAGCACTAGCCCATGACTGTCTGTTCATGCTGTGCTTGCTTGTTCCCTAGTGTTTGGCTCATGACACCTAGGGCTCCTATACAATGCCCAGGGAGGTTTTGGGGAGAGTATGAGTCAGCAACTAGTCCAAATAGCATAGATGAAACTTACATCCACTTGAATTACTATTTGTTTTATTAAACTGTTAGTCACATATACTATCTTGGAACTGTATTTTCTTCAAAGTTATTTCTCAACTCTAGAACTGACAAACTTTTTGACCCCCAAATTGCCAAATGACTTCATTAAATAATCCCAGAAGCTACCAGTCATCTGTGGTTATTCAAAAAGAAATATGCAGTATACTGCATACACAATATGTTAGATGCTTTCAGGAACTCTATGGCCATTCCTAGGACTTATATATACACACACACACACACATATATATATGGAAATCATGGGAAAAAAAAATCTGGGATGTTAGGAGGCAAAAAGTGTATGGCAAAAATACTCAAGAAAAACTTATCTGAGATATCCCTAGGTAAAACATCAGATAAGTGATTAGGAAAAAAAGCTTTTGCATCCTTCTAAAAGGCCTCACTGTGGTGAGAGCAGTTGTTTATGAAGTCTCACATTGAATTCAGAGAGCATGCTGGCATTCATGCAACTTTGTTGCTGATGTTTCAGCTGGGATGACTCATTGGTCATTTTGCTCAAACATAATTACACACCTTATAGAAGACTTAAGAATTAGGAATTCATTTTCAAGATCTATATGCGTTCTCATTTTGTTAATTATTTTATTAACTAGAGTTAATATTATAACACTGAAGAGCATCACTTTCTGCCTCAAGGTTAAAAGTGAAACATAGGAATCTGATATCTAGAGATGATTATTTCATTCCACTGATTATAGTAGAAGCCAGAGGGTGTGTATATTGATAATTTAGGTAGTTCTGTTGGCTGCCAAAAGTCAGGTGGAAGGAATTGTTATTCAGCTCTGACTAAAGTCTGCTGGGAAAAGAGCATCTAATACCTTGCATGGTCATTCTCAGGAGTCATGATAAAGGAGAAAGTGCCCAGGAAGTTGGGTTACTTCAAACCACTTTTGTTGTCCCTAGTGGGAAGAAAATCTGCAACTGAAGAGCTAGTGGCTATATATATGTATGTATGCATATATATATATATATATTCCAATAAAGGCAAAAATAAAATAGAGGTATCTAGGATAGGTGTTTGAGTTCTGTTATCAGTGAGAAATTCCAATAACTGGTAAAATGTCCAATCAAATGTGAATTTGCCAAAGGGAAAAGCTGTCGATCACTGACTGGATGCAGCTTTCAGTCAACAAAAACCTGGTAGAAGTCGACTGACATACTCTACACATAAATTATGGTACAGTTTTGGTACCATATATTCAGGGCTCTGTGGCAGGTAGTTAGGGTCCGGCGGCCGGAAGATTCAGATTTCACTTAAGAGCCAAATCTGATATATATTTTTTCCCCACACAAGAAACAATATGATCAGGGCAGACGTATTAGACATTAATAGTAAGAGGGACCCTGTTCTCAGAAGCTAAAACCAGTATTGCATATCCGCTCACAGAAATGTGCACACAGCTTAAGGGGGCTGGTAAGACTGAACATTAAATGTTCCTCTCCTCTCCTCTCCTCTCCTTATTAGCATATTGAATACCCCTTTCAAAAAACGCATATTTTTACTGATAAAATGCCAAACCTCTCCTCTCCTCTCCTCTCCTCTCCTCTCCATTTTTCTCTATTTCTCCCTTCTTTCTCCCTCTCTCCTCTCTTCCTCTCTCCTCTCATCTCCTCTCTATATACTGAGAAGTTAGCAGAAAATGCTGATTTCTGCTGCAGCTGTTCTCATGAAGTTCTATGGCAGCAATCCCAAATTTGTTACATCAGTTCTAAAATTTAAAGATTGCATCTGGAAAAGCATGCTCAAGGAACTTATCTGGGGCACCATCCTCTTAAAAGTTAACTTTATTGTGTCCAATGAATGAAATACAGAACAGCAGGTATATTATTTTTAAAAGGGATATAAAACAATAGTGCAGCACTGCCTGATTATATTACAGTATCTATCTTCTGATGTATCAGCAAAAACTAGCACTGAAGTATACCTAATTATCATATTTACAGTGGTACAGGTAGTAAAACAGTTATGTTTTGCATTGCTCAGGATGTTCAGGGTTGAAATAGATAAACTATGTGGGAGATTAGTAATAGGTAATTATTCTCTACTTACATATTCAGCTTCATATTTCTAAATTAAGGTAAGTGGGAAAAGCTTATAAAATATTCAGGGCTCTTTTATCTTTCCTCCTCCCTCTTATTAGAAACTGTGCATGAATTTGCATAGAATAAACTGAGCCCATAAATCATAGCAGAATATGCAAGAACGCTCTTTGTAAGTTATAATTTAAGGTTAACTGTAGCACATTTTGCTTACTGTATTATTAATGACTTTAGTTCACTCATGACAAGATTACATATTAAAAAATGTTGGTCGACAAAACTCCAGTTCATAATCAATTTGCTTCCAGGCCATAGAAAACTACTCACTGTGTTCTCGTGATGGTTCCAAAGAAGAGACCATCAGGGAGTTAGTTTAGCAGGCAATATATTACCTTGCCCCTGTTCTTCAGTAGTTTTCTCCTGCAGCTGTGCAAAAGGTTTTGGTGCAAAACTTTGCATGGAGTTTGAATTGGAAATACACACTGGATCTATTCCATTCTGTGGTCTGGGAATTATACCTCATACCTGAGAAAAGGCAAGCAAAGACACCTGGAGAACTTCAGCAGAGAAACCATAATACCTGCCTAATGGTTCTCTGCCCTGACTAATGAGAAGCACCGAGTGACAATATGGCTATACTGAATTAGTATCTTTGTGTGATTGCAACTCCATTAAAGAGCAGTAGATAGTCACTGTTAAAAGGAATCAGAATCTTCTGGGCTCTGGATTTCCCAGTCTAGTTTGGAACTCCATCACTATCCCCTACAGCTATGCATTCCTCAGACCCTAGGCTCAGCCAGTACACACATATACACTCTACAGACGTAGTCAACTGCTCACTGATCAACACAAACACAGGAACAGCAGCTCTGCAGGTACCATATCCACGTAACCATGAGTAATACAAATGGCTTCATCTTATTCTTATACGCAAATGGCTTCACCCCATTCTTATTTGAGAGCTAGTCAGGATCAGTGCTTGCTGGCAGATTATGCACTCATACTCATGCAAATGCAAACAGGTCTCTTCAGCCGCTGATCTGGACAATGGGTGCCTCCAGCAGCTGGCTCTCAGATCCCTGGTGAAGCAGGTTCCCAGGCCTTTTACTGCTCCGGCTACTCATGGAATCACAGAACAGTTTGGGTTGGAAGGAACCTCTGGAGAATATCCAGTCCAACTAGTCCTAGCTCAAGCAAGGTCAACTAGAGCTGGTTGCTCAGGACCACGTCCAGTTGAGTTTTGAATATCTCCAAGGAACGAGACTCCACATCCTCTCTGTGCAACTTGTTCCAGCGTTCAAATTCACTTTCACTGAAGAAGTGTTATTGTACATTCAGGTGAAATTCCCAGTGTTTCAGTTTATGCACATATCCTCTTGTCCTGTCACCATGCAATGCTTGAGAACAGAGTACTTGGAATATAAAGCTCAATAGTGTCACAGAATAGCATCGTCCAGGAAAATAGATAGGTTGAGAGCTTAATATGACTGCAGGTATCAGTTCAGTGATTGGCCATGCAAACACACCGATCAGCATCATGTTTACATCCTCTCTTTTATTCCTCTCTAACCTACCTTGATCCTTCCCATAATAGGTTTCACACAATCCCACAAGTCTTCTCAAATATCCCACTGTAAATTTGCTCTTTCCCATGAGATTCATGGTAATCTTGTTTTCCTCTTCTTATTGGTTGCAAAGGTCTGGCTAAACTTTCTCAAGGCTTTGTGCCTCAGATGGACATCATTTCAATCAGTGACCTGACACCTCTGGTCTTTGATACTGTCACTGTTATCTCCTATTTTTCTAGGATCTGTGTAACTGGGTTTTTAATGTGTTACTTCTCCTGTCTCTCATGCTAAGCTTTTATGCTGAATAGCCATTAACCAGATACTTTCAGAAAACAGACACCTTTATGTTCCATATGTTCTCACATAATATTCTGCTATATTTATTACATTAAATCACCAATACCTAGGCAATAGCCAGCTTGTACTACAGTATTCACAACTATTCTCACTTAACCTATTGTTTTCAAATCCAATCATACTTAGTTCAAGACTTCTTCAAGAATATTATTAATAATTGTTTGACATTCAGAAGACTTGGGTCACCACCTGTACATACATCTTAGTTTAAAATCTACATGACAATATGATTTTACTTTCTACATACTTATAGAACTTTGTTAAAGAAAAAGCTTTTTCTCACATGACTTCATTTTGGTAGCTTGCTGCATGGCATAATTGCACCTTCTTGGCCTTCACTGGTTAGTTGTTTTACTTACAATTAATGATAGACTGAGCCTGGAAATTCTGTTCTAAATATTGTCAGTTTGACTTTCAGAGAGTCAAAGGAGTAGGTTTTTTTTTCTGTCTAGACGCAAGTCTTAGGACAAGATCTTTCAAAATTCACAATAGAATAGCAGGCTACAAGGTGGACTGAAACAAAAAAAAGTCCAAGACTTTACTCTCTGTAATCCTGCAGTTACGATCTGTCACTAACTTTCAAACAGTGAGATCTTTACTATAGAAATACTTTCTGTGTCACATGCCTTTTTTAGTTACTATGTATTTCTAAGCAAGATGTTTACAGTGACTTAATATTTCAGTCATGAGACTAGTCTAACAGGCTTCACCAAGGCAAGATTTATTTCTTGGATACTATCCAGAACAACAGCATCTCGACAATCTAAATATTCTTTCCTCCTTTGAATTTTCTAGAAGCCAGACATTTTGATTTAAAAACCTAAAAGAAAGGACTTTACTATCCCCCTTTGGAGATCCTTTCATAATCAAATATATATTAATACTTTATGTTCTTTAATCTGCATAATTTGCTTGCTAACTTTACTTTTTTCACTAAAAGACAACTAAAAATGTTATCTTTTTGAAAAACATATTCTAATCATTATTTAATTCATACATTTTAATAATTGTTTAATGGACATATTATGCTAAGATTATTTAAAAAAATAGAAGAGTAGTTATCCAGAAATAGTCCTCAAAAGACTGGAAAATGGGAGTTTAAGCTTCGTTTGCTTCATTCCTTTCTCCTTTGCACTATTTGAAGAGAATAGTTAGGATTCAGGTGGAATCTCTCAGTTCAGTATATTTTAGAAAACATGTTTAAAATGTCGCATTTTGATGTTGCCAAACTGAAAAATTCCCTGCTTCAGATAAAAAATTGCTTTTATTCTCATATTAAATGAAGTATTATAGAAAAGAACTGAAGGTCAGAACAAAACATTAATGTTTAAATAGTTTGATAGACAGATTTTTTGTCATAATTTAAATTAAGAAATGAACTCTCAAAATGCGGACTCCTCAGTCTTCATCAGGATAGCAAATATTTTGTTATTTTTTCGTTTTTATACTATACAGAAAGTGCCTCTCAGCTCTTATTTCTTGGTCTAAAAGATATTTTTTTATCCAGACTATTCTTTCCTATTAAAGATCTGCCTATATATGTTAATTGCCTCAGTTTCTCAGTGAATTTTATCATATATTCCTGCACTGTCTCTATATTGTTCTGATGTTTCCAAATGTAAAGAAAACACAAGGTAACTTATTCATGTCAATGTCTTCAAAATTCTTATTCCTTTACAGTGAACATAGAATTTTAGGTCACACAATGTAGTCTAAAGAAAATAAATAAATAACTGAAAGCTTTCATCAATTACATAAAAAATAATAAAACCTCCTACTAAAATAAAAATCATCACTGACCTGCAGACAAGTTGTTTAATGTTTTAACACAGAAAATGGACATTAAAGAATCAATTACACTGCAAGTAGATTGGAAATTGTAATATCTTTAATGTCTGCATTTCGGGGGCGGGGGGAGGGAATGGTGTTGTGAAAAAGATAAGTGTCCTTCACAAATAGAGTTACAAGATTTTTTTAAGTGCCTTTTTTTAACAGAAGACAGATTTATTTTACTGACATGTGCTTGGGCTACTTAATAAGACACCATATTTTTGTATGGATTTTTTTTTCACATAAAAAGGGTGATGAAAAGAGATATTCAATAGTATTCTGAGTGTCAATCATCATCACTCTTGTGAGGTGAAACATTGTTTTACCTGTTCCTGATTAGCTCTTGTTGTATCTCACATTAATGGTAACCTCTTCTGCAATCACTGCCCAGCAAAGTCAAATCAGGTGAAAAATCTATCCTATTACTAATTAGAATGAGACAGCTTTTAAAGTACTCCAGCTTTAATATATAACCAATTATTGGAGCATTTTGAACTTAATATTAGTATCAGAATGTGATAGGTTCTTTACATGTACTGTTTGGGGGGTAGAATTTTAGCAAAACTAGCATAAAATAAGAATAAAGCAAATGGCATTCTTTCATGCACAGTATTGCACATTACTAAGGGTAAAGTGAGAAGTACTGCATTTATAATGGAATGAATGCAGAGCAGTAATGCTGATTTATCTCAAATATAAACACAGAAAACTGTAGAAGTTTGGTTTCCTATCCTGTTTATTCTAAAATTGCTCCATGAACTGAATTCTCTTGAGTGCATGACAAAAAAAAAAAAAAAAATTAATAAATAAAAAGAGAGAGAGAGAAAAAAAATCTATTGACATTTCTACAGAACCAATCCTTTTCCAAAGCCTTCTTATTAATGTAATTTACATTTTTTTTCTTTCTTTCAAGTCACAGAAAAATCCCCATCTTGCTCAAAGATTTCAATATTTTAAATAGCAACCAAAAATAATGCTGTATTAGATTTTCTTATGCTCTTGTTTTACACTCAAATAATAATAATAACTATTGAAGATGTGTTTGTTGGAAAATGTTGATAAGATAATTTAAAAAGCTTTGTTTTTAAAGTACAAATGATATTTTAAAGCAGGTCTATTAAGAATTTCTTCAGTTCTCTATCTTCCTCACGATAGTCATTATGATTAATTGTATAATAATAATGCATGATAATATGGCACAAATCATACAGTGAATAATAAAGATACATTATTTAATAGTTTAGCTGAGGGCTTACCCGCTAAGGAAGAACAGAGTGATATTTTCTTTTCTTACTTCAATAAAGTATTCAAAGACTGAGGATCTGGACTCTGATCTAGATAGGCAGACATACAGCGGAAACTAGCAGAGCTTCAGCAGTCCAAAAGGTTCATATGTTATTATTCTTTCATCAATAATTAAAAGGTACAAGTTGACATGAGAGTTAATAAGCCAAGGAAATTTTGGAACTAGGCATGAATAAATGGATTAATATAAGAAATGGATTAATACAAGAAATATTTCAACCCTTCCTCCAACACAAAATGTAATTCACAATCATGAAAAATGTATTTTAAGGTGTGTCTCCCCACTAGTTTCTATGTATATGGGTCCCTGCATATCTTGGTAGCATTAGGAAAAAAGTGATTTTGAAATAAGGCAACAAATTCAATTTTCACAGTCTTAGAAAAAAAGAATAACGCCTTACCAGACATCCTTTTTGAAAAGTACATCATGGGACACTGGTAGGCTATATATATATAAGCAGTTTCCCTGTATTTGAGGAATGTTTATTAAATCTATATTTCATGTACATACACTCGCCTCCTTGTTTGTCACAGTGAATTTATGACTGATGGTTTATTCAGTTTGGAGAATTTAGGCTTCAGAATGGAAAATGAGTTGAAAAACCTCTTTAGCATTACAAGAAAATATAAATTTGGACCCTCAGAGCCCTTGCAGTGGTATATATCCTGCCCTTGATCTTCTTTTCTCAAGTGAATTTACTGTGTCCAATTACAAGACAGTCGCACCAACTAAATTACAGTAGCTCTCCATTAAATAACAAAGATATGATTGGTAGTGTACTTTACATTCTCAAGGCAATTTTCTAACCCCCTAAGTGGATAATTGTCAGTTATTGCTTTTAAACTGTGAGCCTTGTATGACTTTATTAAAAGTTTCCAAGATCTAAAAGATTACTGAGGTTATAGCAATATATGAAGGAATGGTATAAGTATTACTCTGATATATGAAGGAACAAAATCCAGAAAAGGGTTAGAACATGTGCTAGATTCTAATGAGACCATGTGTGTGCCTTCTTTTTGAAGTTTTTACATCCTCACGTGCTTGTGCAAGGAGCAGGATTATACCCGAAAAAAAATCCTCCTTGTATTATTCCTTTTTCCTCACTAGATTCCTCCAAAAAGTGGACAGCTATCAAGTAATGCTAGCTTCTCACATAACTCTTTTGTACAAGATATATGTATAATTGTTTGGAACACAAGAGACTTGAATTTAGGAGGGAAAGGAAGGCTATTCTACAGATCACTTTCTCTCTTAAGAAGTTATGAATTATTATCAATGTTATAGCCAAAAATGTTGGCATAAACAGAAATTGTTGCCTGTAAGCAGGTATTGTAATGTTGCAGACCAGCTACAGAGCATTTTGTCAGTATAGGCACCACAAACCACTGAATGATCTCCAATCTCACTGAACCAAAGAGTATTTTACAGTATTAACAAGGGAGAAAAGGGGGAAAAGAAACAATGTCTCATGTAGCAATTCTAGCTGAACATAGAAGTGGTTTGCATTTTTTTTCTGTTTGATTTATTCATTTGTTTGTACAACATTTTAAAATCCAGCAACTTTAATATCCTTCTGACATACTAACTATACTTTGGAAATATCACAAAGTATGAGGAAATATATGAATTTCTATTGTCCCTTCAGCCAGACTTTATACTTTGTTTGAGGAACATTTTATTCTGCTGATAAAACAGCCTGCTTAACTACTGCTTTGTTATTATTATTATTATTATTTTATTTTCTCTTTAAGATATTAACTGAAAATATTCTCTTTAATTGTTCAATCCCTTTCATTCTTCCTAATATGGAATATATTGGACTAGATGATCTCTACAGGTCCATTCCAACTTCAACCATTCTGTGATTCTGTGTTTCTAGAATATAAATCATTCACTGTGCAGCTCCCCTTCCACTTTTTCTGCTTTTTGCAATATTTTTCTAACAGATCTCAAATTTTCATAGTTTGCAAAGTACAAGTCTGGGGTTACTTCAAAGAACAGAACTGACAATGTGCTCTAAGATTTGGTTATTCATATTAGCCATCCAATGAAACCAGAGGGATATAACTCTTTGCTGTAAACTTCTCTACTTAGATTAAAAGAGATTTCACACATAGAAAGACTTCTTTGGGCTATTTCTGTTCTGTGTCTTTACATACTAGTTTGAAAGATAGGAGCTGTTTTTCCCTTAATCACTTCTTTGGTTATTAATTTTGTGGTTTTGGGGTTTGTTTTTTGAAAATCTGTGCTATACTTTCATTGTGCATTTTTATACTCCTCCCAGATATAAGGCAAGAAGAGTTTGTCTTCACAGAATCACAGAATGGTTGATGTTAGAAGGGACCTCTAGAGATCATCCAGTCCAACCCTCCTGCTCCAGCAGGGACAACTAGAGCACGTGGCACAGGGTGGCATCCAGGAAGGTTTTCAAGATCTCCAGAGAAGGAGACTCCACAACCTCTCTGTGCAGCCTGTGTCAATGCTCTGTCACCTTCACAGTAAAGAAGTTCTTCCTCATATGGAGATTAAACTTCCTATGTTTCAACTTACACCCGTTACTCCTCGCCCTGTCACCAGCCGCTACAGAGAAGAACCTGGCCCCATCCTCCCTACAGTCTCCCCTCAGGTTACATGTTAATCAAATCTCCTCTCAGTCTTCTCTCCAGACTAAACCAACCCAGCTCGCTTAGTCTTTCCTCATATGACAAATTCTCCAGTCCCTTAATCATCTTTGTGGCTCTATGCTGGACCATAGAAACTCGATGTCCTTCTCGTACTGGGGAGCCCCAAACTCCAGGATCCACTCCCTCGATCTACTGGCCATGCTTCTCCTGATGCAGGTCAGGATCCCATTGGCCCTCTTGGCCACGAGGGCACATTGCTGACTCATGGTTAACTTGTTGTCCACCAGGACTCCCAAATCGCTCTCTGCAGAGCTGCTCTCCAGTAGGTCAACCCCTAAACTGGACTGGTGCCTGGGGTTATTCCTCCCCAGGTGCAGGACCCTGCACTTGTTCTTGTTGCACCTCATAAGGTTCCTCTCTGCCCGACTCTCCATCCTGTCTAGGTCTCTCTGAATGGCAGCACAGTCCTCAGCAGTGTTGGCCACTTCTCCCAATTTAGTATCATCTGCAAACTTGCTGAGGGTGCACCCTGTGCCCCTGTCCAGGTCACTGATGAACAAGTTGATGAACAGCACCAGACCCAGTACTGAACCTTGCAGGACACCACTGGCCACAGGCCTCCAACCAGACTTGGCCCCATTTATCACCACCCTCTGGGCTCTGTCTTCCTCAATCCACTTTACTGTCCGCTCGTCCAGTCCACACTTCCTGAGCTTCCCTAGGAGCATGTTATGGGAGACAGTGTCAAAAGCCTTGCTGAAATCAAAGTAGACAACATCCACGGCTCTCCCATTGTCCATCTAGTTGGTCACCTCATCGTAGCAGGCTATCAGGTTCGTCAGACACAGCTTCCCCTCAGTGAATCCATGCTGACTACTCCCGATCACTTTCTTTTCCTTGACATGCCTAGAGATGGTCTCTAGGATGAGCTGCTCCAACACCTTTCCAGGGACAGAGGTGAAGCTGACCGGCCTGTAGTTTCCTGGCTCCTCCCTCTTGCCTTTTTTGAAGACTGGAGTGAACTTGGCTTTCTTCCACTCCTCCAGCACCACTCCCACCCTCCATGACCTCTCGAAGATGGTGGAGAGTCTTGATTTTTTTTCTATAAGAATCAATTTCTCATGCATTTTATCAATTCATATTCCTCAACTATAAGAAAGCATCACCACCTGCTGTTATATATAAGACTAGACGGACTTCATATATGGCTCGACAGTGGGCAGAAGTTGCATCAGGAAGATATACATAATCCTAAAATGACATATCATATAAGCTGGAAGCAACTTCTGCAGGTCATTTAATCAAATATCCTGAGCAAAGTAAATCCAGTTAAAGCAAGTTACTCAGGGTCTTGTCTATTCGAATTTTGAGTATCTCCAAAGATTGAGATTATAAAATCTCTTATGTTTAAAAAAAAAAAAAAAAAGAAAAGAAAAAAGAAAAGAGAGAGCGAGCAAGCTCCGGCATTTACAAGAAGAGCTGTAACAAGAATTTCCCTCATTACAGCTTGTTTCCATTTTATCTTATCTTTCAACTGCAGACCCCTAGCCTCCCACTAGTTAGTTGTAATCAACATAAGACCTCCTCTTATTTTTTTTTAAGGCTAAACTTTCAGGCTCTCATTTTCATGAGACACTATTCATAAATGAAATTAGAATGTCCATTATGGGAGGGAGTCAGCATGATAGGTGGGAGAAGGATTATTTTCTGAAAGTCAAATTTCCTTCATTTAAGGTAGTCTTCAAAAGAAGTGATGATATGGACCATTTGGGTTATAGAATTGTAATCAATACTCAGCTATGTAGGAACGTGACAAAGGACATTGTATAACTAGTTTGGAGTCCTAAATAACAGATTTGAATAAGCTGCTGCATATAAAGATATTTTAAGTGTTATTTTCCTGACAGGTAAAACAGCAAAAGAAAGAATGAAGGGAGGTTGTGAATAATACCAAGTAGGCAACTGGGAAAAAATGATTCAGTAGTTCTGAATGAGCCAATGAAATAATTATGAAGCAGACTGAAACCAAATAAAAAGAAGCCTATCATTAGTGTGTGCAATGCATTGCCACAAGATGCTGTGGTAGTCAAAGCCCAAAAAGGATTAAACAAATTTGTTGAGGACAGAGCCATTAGCAGCTATTAAATCCATCAACTTGGGAAATTTGTCAGAACAACAGAAGTTCAAAGGCTAATAACTGTAAAGGAATTATTCTGTACCTGCCCCATCTATTATACTCTTTCCATTTACACTCAATTTCTACTAGTTACTTTCAGAGACCAGTTATCAGGATAAAGAGGCCCTGATCTTATCCAGGATGATAATTCTTCCAAGGATGTTGCTGAAAAAGTGCTGCTTACTGGGACAATGTGCCCTAATTTTCAGCCTGTGACCATGCCACACCTTGTTCTGCAGAGCATTCTGGATGCCAAGGAATGACTGCAGGCAGCGTTGTGTATTGATAGGACATGGTGCAGAGGGAGATGATCTTAACAACAGCCACTTACGGAGTTGGGCTTGTTCTCTCCTTGTGATGTCAGAGTCAAACCAAGGGAATACTTCTTTAATTGTCCTTAGTTGATGGTGAAGCACTTTCAGCTATGTTTTTTTGTTATTTCATCTGTATATCCAGGCATATACAAGACACACAGAGTCTTGGCTACTTTTACTTATTTACTCACACATGCAACTGAATCAGAGTGTATTTGGTGTCCTCATTCTAAGCCTCATACCTCTATAAAACCCTCACAGTTAGTGTGTCTAAAAAAAAAAACAAGCAGAAAACTCTGGAGGTCCACAGTTAGACTCCTGATAGATAGCACATCCAAGTGTGGCCTCAGTTTTCTTCCTCATAGTTAACATCAAGTAGTATGTGACTTCAAATGGTATGGGTTTCCTAAAGTGTGGGTCTTTAAAAAAGAAAATTAACCTTGTCAGGCATCATTACATGACAGAGTTACCAAGGAATCCTCCAGAGTCCAACATTCATGATTTATGAATCGAGCTGAGTTCAGACACCTGGAAAATAAAAAGCATCATGGCTAGGTCTTGTATAGTTTGCCAGTACATTAGTTATAATATTATTGTCACTGAGAACCACATCTGTAGTTATGCTGTAGAAATGATACCTAATTTGTACTTAATTCGAATTCTACATACCAACAAAACTTCATGAATTATATGAGAGATGAAGGTAAAAAAGAATCCTAGTGTAACTCCTGGTCTAGTAAATATTGCCTCTAAACATAAGAAATTTGATTCCAAAGCAAACCGGAAGCCCATCTAATCTAGGATACTGTTTTTGTTTCTGTTCACTTTACTGTCTTATATCATTGCTATCATAGCTGTATCTAAGAACCTTCCAGAAAAACTTTAAGTAAAATATGTTATCTTCATTGTCTTATTCTACAGGTGTGCAGTGTATGTAACAAGTTGTATGACAGAAACTGTCTGGAAGAGTAGTAGATCACTTAAGCTAAAATCTTACCAGCGAGCAGTCTAATAACCAAACAGGCTGGATAATTTTGCAATAGTTCTCAAGTCCTATATCACATCCCTGAATTTACTCGTGTAGACAGAAAATAGTGTGCCTTGGAGATTACACCTGAAACCTTAAGTTTATCTGTATACAACTGAACATACTACAAAAAGCCAGACTGTAAGGCAGGTCATGTTTCTCAACAGACATGCTCTAGAATACACGAGACAGTTTCTGAAGCACTAATGAGTGTCATGCTCATTTATATAGTATTATTCTATATAATGTTGTGTTTGACCATGACCAGGACATTGTCTTCTAGAACAAGATGGAGTCCTTTAAGCAAAAAAGCTATCAAAAGTTATTGAAACAGTATTGAAAAGTATCTGAAAGAAACAGACCTTTGCATATCTGAGGAATATAGTGGCAATACTGAACCATAGACTTTCCTTACATGAGTGTCAGGCAAAGGGGACTATCCTGGGACATACCTCTCTTCAAAGCATTCTTTTCTGAGGCCAACATGTGTTCCAGCATTCAGTTATCAGAGTAGCTGCATTTCAAACAGTGACCACAATGAACTCCAGTAGAGAAAAAAATGCTTGAGTCAGCTTTCACAGGTCACTTCAGTGCTCATAGTTCTGTGAGAGATCAAAATGTATAAGAACACTGTGTGCTATGATAAAAAAAAAAAAAAAAAAGTTTATAAGCTTTTCTCAGATGGAAAATATTCCCTTTTTCCTTAAAATAAGAGTATTTTCAAAATTCAGGATATTATTCAAAGCCATTTTTTTCAAATTCTTTGTCCAGTTAAATTTTAAGTTAAAGATGAATTCATTAAAATAACATTATACCATCTCCTTTGGAGAAATATCTCATAGAAAAATGATTATGATGCAGATAGATAAACCTCACTGTTGTTTTGAATTATATTTATTTTCAATTTACTTTCCTCAATTTGGTACCCATCTTCACTTTCCTTATAGGTTACCGACCTCTATATGTTTTCAGTATTTCCTTGGGAGCTCAACCTATAACCTTTCTGGCAAAGAAAACTTTTCCTTGATGTCTCTGGATGAGAAAGGTTTGTATGAATCTACTTTTCTGCTATACAGACATTTCAGAAATTGCACAATGAATGTGAAGTTAGAAATTTACTTATTTACAGACTGCCCCTTACTGTCTATTCAATACACAGGTCCCAAACTTCCAACAACCACCACGGCATTACTGAGTGTCTGGATCTCATAAGGACACACATGAAAGTAAGTGATCATTACGGCTTTAAAAGGTTGACCATAATACATTGGAAAGGTTATTCATATTTTCACAAAAGTGGCACATTTACTGATTACCCATCATTTGCATCAAAATCCCAGATAGATTTTACATATCTGTTCACCTTTGACTTCTAGTTTAAAAATTTGTGCAAGGTATTTAAAATCTTCAAATAATAGCTGGGAGAAAAAAATGCCCTACAAACTATGACTGAAAAAAATAGCAAAATGAGATTAATATGAACACATCTGATCTTCTGAAATAAGTATTGTCTTTTTCTTACATCTGTGTAAATCAGAAGGATCTGTGGCTACCGCTTTTGTGTTAAGCCACACTCCAGCAAATTTCTTGTTCAGAGGACTCACAGCACATTGTAGAATGTGTGCTACTGGCCTCCTTCTGCACTCAGTCTGCAGATGCTCTGAGCCTTTTCCAGCCCTAACAAAAGCACTCTGGAACTTCAGCTCAAGCTATAACAGTTTACACTTGCGGTTTGGCTATATCTAGTTCAAGGCATAATGTCAGCCAAGATGGTTGCTATTATATAAATTGGGACTGAAACTAAGGCCTTTAGAATCAAAAGCATAGATTTTACAGTTCTGAATAAATCAGGCTTTTGAGGAGAACCTTCAATGTACATAATTATATAGTGACCGGCATAATCATTTGGCACCATGCTAGAGAGGATTTCCGGTTGCAAGTTTGCCCATTTGTACCAAGATGATGGCAGTAGAGTGGGGGAGACAGGAGTTAAACTTAAAAACAAACAAACAAACAAACAAAAAGTCTCTACTTTTTTCCTTTGTTTCATTAAAGCTTTTCAGATTTGCTTTGGATATTTCTCCCCCTTCCTTTTTCTTTAAATTATCAAGTAAGTCTTCAATCTTTTCAGGAAACTGTTCTTTCCACTCAAAAAGTAAAATTCACCCTCACTCCATCCACCCCACTTTCCATTCCAAATTCCATTGTCCAGCGCTTACTAATTTTATCTGAAAAGTACAATTCATAGGTACATATATAGCACTAAAAGACTGAAGTCTTGCAATGTGACAGGTTTCTTACACAAAAAAGGTAAGTTACTAATGGTACAAGAATCTGGATAAGATTAAGTCTTAACAAGCCTGTATAGGCCAATATGAAATTGAATCTAGATCTGTAACCAACGAACAATTAATTGATCGATTTTAATTTGTTGGCCCATACGTGCTCTCAGAGTTTTTTATGTCTCGTTAGACAAGGGAGATCTTGTGCCACTCAACAGTGGCACCATTGACAGGACGTGGGGACTTTGACTTACTAGGAGTCTGTCCTCCGTGATACGGAAATATTTTGGAAGACATGCTCTAGGTGACCCTGCATGAGCAGAGGAGTTGGACTAGAAGACCTCTAGAGGTCCCTTCCAACCTTAAGCACTCTATGATTCGATGATTCTGTGATTTGGAGATTTGGAGCACTTTCTGCATGTATATTAGGACAGAAAGAGCCAGAATTAATGAGTCCTTTATAGTTTCCTTTATAGTTTCCTTTCTGTCATAAAATAAATCCAAGTTTGTATGAATGATTGGGTTCAGTCTGTATCGTAGAGTTAATTCTAAATAAATCATTTCGAGTACCATTAAAATCTAGTTATGTTACCATGTGTTCTGTCTTTCCTATGCTATAGGCTGTTTAGATCTAACTCAAAACTCTGCATATATGTAGACAAATTCAGAATGACTAATTAGCTCACTAATCAAATTTGATTATTTCCTGAAAAAAGTCCAAGAAGATTTTCCTGTACCTATATTGTGCTGCGGGAGCTGGCAGATGCCATAGCTAAGCCGCTCTCCATCATCTTTGAAAGATCCTGGAGAACGGGGGAGGTGCCGGAAGACTGGAAGAAGGCCAATGTCACGCCAGTCTTCAAAAAAGGCAAGAAGGAGGACCCAGGCAACTACAGGCCAGTCAGCCTCACCTCCGTCCCCGGAAAAGTGATGGAACGGCTCATACTGGCTGTTGTCTCCAGGCACATGGAGGACAAGAAGGTGCTCAAGAGTAGTCAGCATGGATTCACCAAGGGAAAATCTTGCCTGACTAACCTGATAGCCTTCTATGATGAAATGACCGGCTGGATAGACGAGGGGAGAGCGGTGGATGTCGTCTATCTCGACTTCACCAAGGCTTTTGACACCGTCCCTCACAACATCCTCCTGGGCAAGCTCCGGAAGTGTGGGATAGATGAGTGCACAGTGAGATGGATTAGGAACTGGCTGGATGGCAGGGCCCAGAGAGTGGTGATCAGCGGTGCAGAGTCTAGTTGGAGGCCTGTGGCTAGTGGGGTCCCCCAGGGGTCAGTCCTTGGTCCAGTCCTGTTCAATTTATTCATCAATGACCTGGATGAAGGCACAGAGTGCTCCCTCAGCAAGTTTGCTGATGATACCAAACTGGGAGGAGTAGCTGATACCCCAGAGGGCTGCACTGCCATCCAGAGGGACCTGGACAGACTGGACAACTGGGCGGTGAAAAACCTCATGCAATTCAACAAGGCCAAGTGCAAGGTCCTGCACCTGGGGAGGAATAACCCCAGACACCAGTACAGGCTGGGGACCGACCTTCTGGAGAGCAGCTCTGCAGAGAAAGACCTGCGTGTCATGGTGGATGATAAGTTGACCATGAGGCAGCAGTGTGCCCTCGTGGCCAAGAAGGCCAATGGAATCCTGGGCTGCATTAAGAGCATCTCTAGCAGGTCGAGGGAGGGGACCCTGCCCCTCTACTCAGCCCTGGTGAGGCCGCATCTGGAGTACTGTGTCCAGTTCTGGGCTCCACAGTACAAGAGGGATGTGGAGCTGCTGGAGAGAATCCAGCGCAGGGCTACAAGGATGATCAGGGGCCTGGAACATCTGCCCTATGAGGAGAGGCTGAGGGAGCTGGGCCTGTTCAGCCTGGAGAAGAGAAGGCTGAGAGGGGACCTGACCGGTGTCTATAAGTACCTGAAGGGAGGCAGTGAGGAGGATGGTGCTGG
>NW_010583323.1:0-40327 GCF_000705375.1 Tinamus guttatus
ATGTACATGATTTGGTGTAAAAATTTTAATTAAAAAAACTTACATACAAACGAAAACATATTACCTTTTCAGCAGTTATAAATCCATCAGTTGCCCTAACAGTGAGTTGCAAGCTATACAGACTAAAGTGCCACAAGCAAATGGATGAAAAAGCAAGACTGTTTATGGCAGAAACACCTTCCTGGCCTACTTTTTCTTATGCCAGACAGACGGTAGAATTTCGTGGGGAAGTCAGCAAAGGATCAGTTTTGAAGAAATATGTTAAATAACAACTTTGTGAGCCCCTGTAGCTATGATTATGGATAACACGAGGATATATGGCATCTTTCAAGCAATAATCATAAAACCCAACATTCTATCACAAAACATCAACAAAGCTGTCAGTGAAAAACAGACGTCTGTAGAATCAAAATGTGGAGAAAGAGAGGCATTAAATAAAGATGGGATTTGTTTTATAAAATACCTTTTAGCGATTCCTTTCTCCAGAAGTTCTACAACTTGCTTGTAGTCTGTAACTAAATGTTGAGACAGTCCTGTCAAACATTTAAAAAAAAATAAATCTATATTTTTCTCAGAGGTTTCTGTCACGTAATTTCATTTCTCACTGGTGAGTTATAATGACAGTTTACCCAACATCTGGAGCATCAAGTCATTCTCACGGGATGCCTGCCTGTTCTGCATAATGTCTCAGAACTAGTTTAAACATTTTAGTTAAAATAAAACACTGCAAGCCATCCTTCAGATGCAGCAACATTAGTATTAAAATGCCTTTCACTGGCATTTTCCAGTGAAAATCAGCTTCCACTTTCTCCAACTGATCAATGGAACTATATCATTTTAAAAATGGTATAGTTGAAAACTCCCCATGGAGATAAAGTCATGTCACTGCTATTAATTGGGTACATATCCTGTACTGGAGCTTTTAGCTGTTGCCTCTGGATAATGATTCTGCTCGCATGACTCACAGAGTTAGGAACCATCCGCTGTGTAGAATATTTAGCATGTACTTAATTTTAATTAGCCTTGGGCTCGCAACACTTTGAGTCCTGATGCTCTCTATTCTCCCCAGAGGGTATCCAAACCACAAAATGAAACATGTAGCATTTTATACCTCCTGCTTTCAGGATTTTTAAAAATTTGATTGCCTTTTTAAGGAAAAAGCCCCAAACAAATGAGAGAAATACTGCATTGCAGAGCCGAGCGCAGCAGAACGGTGGCTGTGACTAACGCAGCCCCAGTGGAGGGCAGCAGGCTGCTACGCTGTGGTTGCACTGCCAGCACCTTGCAAAATGTAGATTCCAGCAGAGATACCCAGCTAACGGCAGCTGCCTTGTACTTCACATAAATCCAGCTTAGTGTTTCCTTTGCATTTTCTGGTGAAAAAAACTTATCATTTGCACTGCAGAGACTCCTAAAAAGAGCCCCTGAGTTGCGAGGCAGGACTTATTGCACAACGCACCCTAGTGAAACAAGTCTTCTCTTAAATGTTTTATCGCAAAGTTAGAGTCCAGGACAATGCCTTTTTTTAAAAACAACAACAACAACAACAACAACAACAACTTTGCTTCTGCACTGATTCAGGTTTTGCTTTTGTTTTACTGTAGGCCACAGCAGTGTGGATGTCAGAGTATTCAAAAAAATGTGATTTATTTGAATCAAACAATTTATCTACAGCCAGAGTGCAAGTCAAGATGATTTTAAAAATTTGACATGGCAGAAATGACTTTTTCTAATATTATTAGAGAGTTTCTCTCCTTAGATGACAGTGTCTTGCTTAACTCTAAATGAAAGTGAAATCTAGCCCAAACACATGAATTTATGTTTGTCCTTTAACAACTGATACACAGAAAGGAAAAAAAAAAAGTATTTGGGTTACCTATACTTAAAATAATTCCCATTACTACAGTGTATGCACACTAACACACATTAAACACGGGATGATTTTCAAAGAAAAGTATTTCTTCTACTGTGTAGCAGTGTAGCTTTCCAACACAATAATTCCAGAAGCCGTCACATTTTCCACTTGAAAAAAGGGCCATTATTTTTTGAATAGCACTGGGATTTTTAAACAGAGAATATGGAAAGTACCATATATTGTTTTCCCAGACCGTTAGGATTTTATTTAACTGATCAACACGGTTATGATATAATGAAAGCATGGAGGATATTCTTACCTACCTACATTTCCATAGCACCAGCATACTGAATCTAGCACAAAGATCTAAAATAATTTGTTTTACAGTCTGGTAAATGAAGTATTGTGAATGCTGTTTGAGAAGAAACCACAGTGTACTTGTGACTGCTGGAAAAATCAAAGGTAGTTTTCAAGTACTATCGAAACATTGAAAACTTCCTCATCTAGAAAGCTGCCTCAGTGCGAGGCAGGATCTCCCCCAGAAATCTGCCTCAGAGTAACAAAATAGATTGCATCATTTCCTGATTTAAGAGCGGCTGATTCCTTAACAGTGCAACCATCTGTGAGGGAGAGGCTTGAACCTCTTCCAGCACTGAGGACTAAAACACTTTCAGCATTTTAAAGGCTACAGTCTCACAGCTTTTAGGCAGAAAAACGATGGGCTGGAAACCAGTCAAAGTACTTAGTGTTGAGAACTGGGATGTCCTAGCTGGACTGTAAATGGAATATGCATTGCCCACTAATAACAGGGCAACAAAGCATCCTTAAAAGGGTTAAATTGCGATTTTCCCTTCTGTCTGTTCTTCATCCAAGTGCTAACAGTGGTCTGGATATCCCTGACACCAACCACTACACACACTACAAGGGGGAGCTCCTCATGAAGAGGAGCTCGCAAGCCTTTCCTGCAAATGGCAAACACGGATACCTGTCCTTAACAGAAGGAATCTTAGGAAAATAATGGCAAATTTCGGAGTATTACCTGGTGCTCACTATTCTAACCCCTCCAGACAGCATACTGGCTGGAAGGGGAATACCAGATAAGCTGCCCTTCTACTCACTTTGCAGACAAGCCCCATCTCTGCCATGTAGCTGTTAGAAACAAGATCCTTCCCTGTGGTCCCGCACAGGGGGGCTACATCTAAAACTGCCGCAGGCTTCAGCACACAGATGGCCCTCGCTGCAGAGATCAGCGGTTGTTGACTGCAGCAGGACACCACTGCAGTTGTCAAGGGCATTTTGTACCAGTGTTGTGAACCACCTCATTTTCTTCAGTCGCATGCTACTAAATCTGAGCTAACTGCACTCCCCACCTGCATGCAGAACACCTCCTGCCTCTCTCACTGTTGCTCCTTTGGGACGTGAAGCAATGAGTGCAGCTCGACGTGGAGCTACGGAACAGAGCTTTTCTATTAATCCCTCTTGAAAGGATTGGCTCAGAAAAAACTGCTACAGTTCTTAATTGCAAAAACTGCATACACACATTTATTTATTTATATATATATCTCGCTAAAAAAAAAAGGAATTATGTCACCTGACTGCTGCCCCTAGCCACTGACTCACCAGCCTCAAATCACTTCCATTCACATGCTGCCACAGCAGCACGTAATAATACTTGTGATGCCTTCAGCAGAAATATCACTTCATTTTTCATGCGTGAGATCAGTTTTTCCAATAATGTGAATCACATTTATCCCTAAAAAACACTTTTTTTTCTTATAGCCATTAACACAAAGATTTTTGGAGCCTGACATAAGATATAGAAGATACAGAGAATCTTTTAAGAAAAAGCATTCACACTGGTTTTAATAATGTGTCCAAACCCAGCAAACACTACTTAGGTTAACAAGGTTTTGTACTTTCATATTAAAAAAAATCTTCTTGAAAGGGAAGTGTTAAGGGATATTTCAGAATTCTACCATAAAATTGTTCTACTTAAAATTTTTAGTTGCATACAAGTATAAAATTCTTATTCAAAAAGGGTAAAATTGAATTTAAAAAAAAAAAAAACAGAACCAGAAGAGATGACAGATCTAGCCTAGAAGTTTCCAGATGAGGACGGACTAGTGACAAAAGGCAAACCAGCCCATTTGCAGACCTCTGAATCCCAGCCACAACTTCATTTTCTTTTAAAACACGGAAGTTTCATTATATGCAGCCAAAGAATCATTGGAGATATAGGCTTGAGAAAAAGGATGGAAACTGCCAAGGAAGGAAGCAGTTTAAAGACCTTTTCTTGTGTGCTGAATGAGCAGCTGCTAAAAGAAAATAATTAGTATCTGTTCCCCACCAACAATGACGGTCTCAGATAACAAGCAGGTAGAGAAAGAATCTTGGAAAGACCGCAATAAAGACCAAGTGTCTACGAATCTACTTTTCAAGGAATGATACGTTTGCCATACTAATGAGACCGTCAATTCATCTATTTTCAACTCTCCATTAAATGGGCTGCTGATGTGCTGGGAAAGCACAGCTGAAAGAAACGCCGTGCCAGGCAGCACCCGGTGCCGGGGAGGCTACCCGACCCTACCCTACCCGTGAGACGCTTCCCAATTTTGCTTCTTTCAAATGAGGAACTGGTAGCCACCAGCAGGTCTTAGATGTCCTCTTTGGTACTGGTCCTGCGGGTGTCCTGGGAGCTGGGAATGCCAGGCTGCACCCATCACTTGGTCAAGTCTCCTATCTGTTGTCACATCTCAGCTGAATCTCTGAAGTGTGGATAACAACAGCCCATTTTATGACCTGGTGATAAGGCTTAATGAAAGGTGGATGGTGCATCCTGAGGTTCTAGAACAAAAGCTGACACTGCTGCTTCTTGGACTCGTGTGCCTAAAAAACCTAACTCTTTAGGGTTCTTCTATAAACTCAGACATAATAATTTATGTAGTTTCCAATTCTTATTTTCTATACAACAAACCTAGGTAATGAGAAGGAAAAACTGAGGGAGAAAAGTGAAGTAGGGAGAAGAGGGAATTTACAAAACAGAGATGAGAAGCCTATGCTTAAAAGCCAGAGCAAATCAGTATTTGATCTGAAATGACAGGACCAATAAAGCACTGTGTGATATGCATTTTGCATATTAAATGTGTCCTTCCCAGGTGTCGAGCATGTTACTACCCCTTGGTTGCCTGCCAAGCACTTTCCGAACCAGCAATTCCAGTGGCAAATTTGGAATTCTGCCCACAAGCGAGACAGATGCACTAAAAACTTGCCAATTTTTGAAGCCTGTCTCAGTTTGACTGTTCCTTCCAATCCCCATTATAAAGTTACTGTCTATGATTTAGCACACTGAGTTTGAGGAAGGCGTTTGAGTTTGACAAGTTTGAGTTTTGACAGTCATTGGTCTGATGCAGTCCAAGGTAGCAGGCAAGCTTTACATTAGGTCCTAATGAATTTACAAAGCACAATGGCTAAACTCCAGTCTAAAACTATGCAAGACCCTGAAGTAAGTGCATCAGTAAGAGGTGGAAAAAAATCCTACAAGCACAAAAACAAAAAGGGAGAAGAACTAAAACCAAGAAAGATAACTGAAATGGAAAAAATACGCTTTTTCATCCACTGTCCTCTGCTACCTAATGTGAAAAACTGATTTCACAGAAAACACAAAGCCCCACAAAGGGCTGCTCTTGCAAGTTTGAATTAAGAGTGGATTTTTTAAAAAATCATATTAAAACACCTGCTTTATCCAGCATAATGAATGGTCTGGGACACTATTTGTTTAGCTGAGGAGGTTCAGACACATTGTAAGTTGACTACTCATCACTTCCACCAATGGAAATGATTAAGATCATACCATCAATATCTGCGAAGAAATGTAAAGACCAGACACGCATTTACTTGAAATTCTTACGTAATCAGTGAAACCCACTCTCACCTTGTACATAAGGTCCTGTTTCAGGGTGTTCTCGGACTCGAAGGGTGTAGGGTTTCTTGTGGTCTGATTGTTTTAACAGATCTCGGACACGCTCATTATAGATTTCCAGAAAACTGAAAAGAAAAAAAAAGGAACGAAATCACATGTACTTGCTCTTCACACAGTGTAACTACCTGAATCTTTCATTAATTTTTCATGATTTTTCAGCTGGTGCATTCACTTTCATTACTTCTGCTACTGCCCTTTCCCACCGAGTGCACACGAAAAGAATTGACAAGTCAATTTGCAAGAAGCAAGAGACATTCACTATTTCATTTAAAAATTCATGAAATTAGCTTTTTCCAAAGCTAATAAGTCCAAATCAATTTCCCAACAGTTTCATTGGTTACTATAAGTGAATGAGTAAGAGAACTATGAATAAGAATGGAATTATGGCTCAAATTTAAGAGCTAGTCAAACAGCAAGAAAATTTAAAGCACTCCTGCTTTATTTGCCTCTACAAAAGCAAAGATGTAGTACTCTAAAGTAACACAGCATTTTCTCATCCTTCCTCCACTGTTCCCTGCCTTGCCCCAAAACCATCAACATATGTGAGAATATAAGCAACAACAAAAAACCCTTTGCTTTCTTTGATTATAGGGATATATTTTTGAAAACATTCACACCATTGACCAAAATAGTGACACTTACCTGACCTTTACTCTGCAAGATGTTATCTGGTTTGAGTAATCATCCTTCCTTGAAAAGAGGCCCTGCACAAACCAGAAGTTTCTGTAAATTTTCAATCTAACAGCTTAAACAAATGCAAGTGAAATAAAAAGATAGGTACCTCACATATACGAGGTGTCAACCCAATCGATGCCTGTAAATAACCATAATAATAAAATTAATACTATTTGCTGTTATCCTTTCAAACTTAATTTATTAAATAAAAGCCAAGTTATAAGGAAAGAAGGTGTGATGACAAAGCAACGACCGTGTAGAGGATCACAGTACAAACCTCCCTGGTGTGCAGTTTGGAGTGCTGCATGGCAGAGCACAGCTCAAGCACCTTGCACGTTGAACACTAAAGGGACTACCGAGCTGTGCAATGTCAGCAGTCTTGGCCTCAGTAAAAACCCCATTTACAGGAAAAAAAAAAAAAAGCCATTTTAGAGCAACTTATACAGCATCAATGAGAAGCAGAGAGATTTCATGGGCTAAACCAGTTTATTTCTCCTTAACCCTGAATTTTATAATTCTTCAGTTTGACAACTTTTTCAGGAAGTTAACCTTGACTTAAAACAAAATCAACAGAGAACCAGGCCATGATTTAACAAAATTCTGTTGATTTTAGTGAAAGGGGGAGAAAAAAAAAAGAGTAATCCAGACTATTGTGCAGAACACAAACCAGGCCGCACTGGCCTTTTTCTTCTCCTTGGGCTTTGAACAAATTTTAGCCTTGTTTAACTTTTTAAACAGAATCCTCTTAGGGGCAGGAAATAGAGGCCCACTTGTGCAAATTCTTAAATAAAACCTCTCTTGTTTATGGGTAACTCTCATTCTCCAGTAATCAAGAATAAACACAGATAAGGACCAGATCACCTTCTGTTGCAGCAGAGCACAGGAACCTTTAACTCTCTCCCCAGCAGTACTAAAATGCACTCTAAGTAGTTCCTAGCAGCCAAATGCCTTAAAGTACAACAGCTTCTACAAACACCATTCAAATCAATTTTAAAACTGGAAGCAAGTATTGGTTTCCACAAGGCAAAGACTAGCTTCTGCAACCAATAAATTTCTCAAGCAGATAATGAAATCTGCTACAAAAATATACCCATGAATTGTATCCATTTTCATTTGTGAAAATAATTTGATTTCAGCATGGCTCAGATACTCAAAAAAAAAGTAAGAATGAATATGTTGCATTGTCTTGTGCTTGTTGTATTGTGCTTCAAAAAAATTAGATGCTTTCAAGTGCATATTATTTTTTGTCTTCTAGCATAGCAATGAGATTTGTACATGGTAAGATGAAGGTTATCTAAAATAAACATTTAAATTATGCCTTATTTTCTGCCCCCTCCCCCCCCCCTTTTTTTTACTTGATGGTACATTATTAACCTAGCCATTTACCTCTCATTTTACATATTCATCTATACACACACCCCAAATAACACAGGAACAAGCATTCTGCTCAATTAGTACCATAATGCAGGCTTTAAAAATATAGCTAAATCTGTCATTGAACCTGAGGTGGTAACTCACAGGTGTTCCCATCATGGTATAAGTTTTTCCTGAACCTGTCTGTCCATATGCAAAGAGGCAGATGTTGTATCCTCTAAATGCACCCGTCAACACAGAGGTGCCGAGGTCCTGAAACACCTGGAGAGACCAAAAGAGAGAAAGCAGTCCGTGAGTAACATGCCTCCCAAGAAGCATTCAGCATTACTTAATCATTCCGCTTTCCTATCTCCTCTTGGATAAGGATTTCCTCTATGTTTGTGTTTTAATGTATCGCACACAATATGTTTTTTGCACCACATTCTCAGAATGCCAAAGCCAGGCTATAGCTCAGTTGCAGGAACGCTTGGTAAAAGTTTCCTGTCAAATGTACATTGGATCGCGTATACGCAGACTGACATAAATATGAATTATTTGCCATCACAAAGATTTAACATGTGTTTAAAAAGCCCAAAAGTGCACAAAAAGAGACAGAGAAGAGGTTAAAGAACTGAACAGTACAGAAGAAAGCTACTGAGAGGCACTTGAAGATGTCAGTTGTATGGGGAGACTAGGGAACAAAAGCATATAACCTAAGAAGAGGAAGAAATTTTAGCCCCAGGGAGGTCAGCAGCACCAGCTTGAGTGGCAGCATCAAAGAGGCCATAAAAGAAGGCTAGGAGAAAAAAAGAAGGCAGGCAAATAATAAGGTTATATACACAAAAAAACATCTGGAAGGGAAAAAAGAAAAAAAAAACCAGAATGACAGTGGTTTCTGAACACCGCAGGTAACAAGTGAAAGTTGCATTTGATGTGGTAATAGGAAAGGAAAATGTCTGTCTACAACAGCAGAACAGAGTTACCACAAAATCATCTCTCCAAGCTAGCACAAAACCAGTTCTTCCGTTACCACTTCAGTTATAAATATTCCCTGGCACCACAGCCAAAACTGTTTTCCTTATAAATCAAGTATGTACTAGAAAGTATGAAATAGGATCACAGGCAGCACTTTGTCCGTGAGATTTGCTTTCTGAGTTGTGGGAAAATGAAATAGCAGGAATGGGGGACTGCGTTGTCCTGGAGGCTGCCTGTAACATCTGTTTTTACTTACATCCCTCCTTTCTATGGAAAAGGCCACTTAAAAATAATGATTGAATAAATATATCAAACTGTGCTCTGATCCCTGTAGCTTTTATTTGGCTCTATCAGTGGGATTCAGGGGTATGTCTTGCGTAAGGACTGCAGTGGTCTGATTTACTGCTTTGGGGTTTTAATAATCTGACTGTATTAGGCCACGAGGAGAGAGCATGAAATGTGCCCTTCTATCGTGCCATCATAGCTCCTGCTTCTGAGGAGGGTCCCTGCAGTTGCCCCAGCCATTCTGCAATAGTTGTGACAACCTTCCAACCAGACACGCAGCCGGAGGTGGCAGCGTGTGGCGCGGCCCGCGCAGCGCGGCCTGTGCGACCGCTTGCAGGCCTCTCCTCCAGAGCACAGCCATAAACACTGCGCAAACCCTGCTCTGAAGCTTCTCCTTTGGGTAAGGCTGATGCTAACCCACTATTCTCTCTCAAGTGGCATTAAAGAAAGAGGTCAGCCCCATATTAACAGCATCATTTTAACACGGATTTGTTTTCTTCCATAAATTAATTCGGAGGGTTAATAAGAGCAGTGCAAACCACTGTTACGGGATTCTTGGCATGAGTCATCCATCAAGGCAGGACATAACCAAGGAAAGTTCTTTGTGTGGCCTATAGATCAGCCTCATGAGTTCAGAAAGCTGTTTTATTAATCCCCTACAGTAAACCTGTACACTGTGCAAGGACCAAACGGGGACTTAGAGCCAATAAAGACTCGTTAGCTAGACCAAGTTGCAACCAGCAGCTGTATATGTAATCTCCACTTGCCTCTTCCCCCCTGCCTCCTGCAATTCTTCATGACTGCTTCAGCATCCCCCAGCCTTCCATAGCTTCCTGCCACCCTATCACACATATCACATCCACTCTCAGCTATCCTTGGTCCTCACCACAACACATCCTGTGTCATGGGAGAGAGGATGTGACCGCCCAGCTGCTCCAACTGCTTTAATGGACCTAGGTATAACACCACACAACCTTCACAGACAAGCAAGCCTTTAGCATAGCAAGCGTAGAAGCCATCCAGAAATTAAAGCTGGAATCTCAGATCTGCATTTTATTTCCAGCTCTATTGCTAAAACTTTCCTATGACACCAGGCAAGCCACTTCACGTTTTTCTGGCTCTGTTTTCCAAGCAATAAAGTAGGAATAAAACTATCAACAGAAAGTTGTGAGATATTCTCATATGAGTTCATAAACCTCCCCCCTGCAACCTTCACTTAAATCCCAGCAGAGGCTTCAGCTGTGCCACCCATTGCACTCTATCCCTCTCCAGATTTAGTCAGATAGCTCTGACTAAAGAAATTTGTCCTCCAAAGCCCATTTAAGCAAAGCTCTTTTGCATTTACTCCATATAAAACACATGGGGCTCCTCTAGTGTTTCAAAGCAAGTATGTTTCAGATCAATCCTTTCTGAATTTGGCTTCAAGAGAATATACGTTACCACAAAATGAAATGGATAAGTCTGAAAGCAACACTATAATCTTACAATAATAGTGTATTAGAATTTCATCAATTTTTAACTGAAATCATATCAAAACCTGTTTTTTCAGGTAGACTAGTTGAGAACAGTCTCAATTTAATCAAAGAAGCTTTTTAGTTCTAGTGTACTGAAGATGATCGGATCTGCAATCATCTCTCCAGAAAACGGAGAGATAAATCACAGCAAAAAAATATGGATCATTTAAAAACAAAGAAGTATCTGAAATCAAAGCTTTTTCTGCACTAATGTCCAGACATCCACCAGCATCAACTGCTATAGATTATAGTAGATTAAGTCCTAAGACTCATCACTTCAAGACGTAAGTGTTAATGTATTTCATGATGTAATGGGTGGAACCCTGCCTTCTCTGTGTCATGGAAAAAAAAAAAAAAAAGGATTCTTCATGATTCTCCTATGTTTGGCAATGAAATATAAATTCAGAAAGATAAGAACACAGGCTGGGTACGGCTCCCTGCAGAGAGCGTGCTATTTGGCCAAGATGACTACATCTTTGCTGGATGCTTAACGTGATTGGCACTGCCCAGTCTGTAAAGGCTTTGCTATGCCTTGTTCTGCACTTGCTGAGCTGTATCTGGTACATATTCTATGGCTATTTGTCAAACATTTGATGTTTTATGACATGCCAACTGTGCTAATAGTAGAAAAAGATATCTTTCTGAAGAAATTTAGTGCAGCCTAATCGTTACTACTGAGTTTGTTTAATCCTGTTTAAAGTGAAAACTGGAAAAAAACCAAAACTATAAAGTGTATATAGTCATATAAACTCACATTTACTACAGGTCAATTTAATGCGCTACTCTGCAAATAAACTCTGAATCTCTCTCACAAATAAAAGCATCACCTGCAGACAGCTTGGATCACAAACCAAAAGCACAACAAAACTTAATCTTATATATAAAAGTCTGGATTTACTATCTATTCCAATAGAAAACCAAAAGTAACAATACAGAAGAGACAGAGATAGAACTCAGGGTTCCTTTGTCAAGGATATATTAAAATTTTAGCTTTTCTATCCATACCGGCTATTTTAAAAATGACACATTAAAAATATTAATGAGAAACACACCTTGCATTATTAAAAGGCACAAAAACATTTTGAAAGAGTTAATTTCAATGAAAGAATCACCTGTTCAAAAAAAAAAACAGCAATAGCTAAGTGATAAAAGAAAGTTTTTCTCCCTCTTGAAAGAACACTAACATAGTAAAGCCTTCCTTTTTTAGAAATCATGAATATGCTTTCCAACCAGATTTACGAGTAAGAGGAGAAACTTTTTTTTTTTTTTACCACCATGGGAGGAATATTCCATTCTGATCTCATCCAAATTGGATGGCAGAATCAGAAATCTTCTTATAGAGATAAATATGATGTCTCAAAGTCCAGATTCATAGTGGCTTTTCTACAGCTTGTTTAAATAATGAGTTTTCAAGATACTGAAAAATACCTTATTTAGTTTGCCTGTGAGCATATCACATTCTATCATGAGTCTTGCATGTGCATTAAGTACGCATAGTAGACACATGACTACATTTTTCTTATGGAGTGAAAACACATACTTGGTGTGCTAATGCCAAGAAATAATAAAACACAGCATGGAACGCATCCAGTCAGGCACCATGAGCTGCAGACATCTGAATCATTAAGAGTGATGGTTTGGGACTCCGGTACTCCACAGCGAAACCTTTGCTTGGGTAATAAAAAGCATGATTTTTTTTGTTTGTTTGTTTTAAAACTCTTTCTTTTCAAAAATGCATATTTATTTTAACTTTATAACAAAAGTTGTAGCATTATCTATTTTCCCCAATAACCTGTATGCATTATATTGACATAATATATTATTTTTACATGTTCCTTGTCCTCGTAGTTTCTATCAAACTAATGGCCTGTGCTATTAGTTTGCCATTAGATTACCTCTGTAATATACTGCTTTTGTGTGACACATGCAAAATGTTAAAGTAGTATGTAGGCTGATAGTCATTCTTTTGATCCCAAGATACAGTTGCAGATAATTAAACTCTCTTTTAATGCATATGATTCAAGCTAATGCTGGTGAATCCTGAAGCTTTGTCAAGCCTGAACCAGGCTTTGTCAACACTGGTATCTTAAACTTTGACTTTTCATTGAATGAATATACACTGAACTGATATGCAGCTAGGAAGTCAATGACACAATATATGTATTTTATATTGGAACTGCAATGGATTCTCTTTATTCTTTAATAAAGCCTCTCTTGAAGTAATAAATACTTTATCTCAAAGACAAAAGGGGCATTCTAAGTGGCACAAAGCTGGGGCAAAATGAATTTCAAGAATATAAAACTTTCCTTTTGTAATCCCATCAGAACTTGGACTGGAAAAGGAAACAAAAAGGAGTTGTTTTAAACTATACTATATTGTCTGTTGTGCTTTGGGGCTTAATAATTTGGGAAACTGCAATACATGCCAAGTTGCAGAGTAAAATGGAAAAAAAAATCAGGATTTCTCCAGGGACAATATGCAATGTCTGCTTTGCAAATTTAAGGGAAAAACATTGACAATTTAAATGTATATATATCTAAACATATTTAGATATTTAAAAGACTAAGATAATTTAAAGACTAAGTTTCTGGTAGAAAATACCTGCATTTTGTTTAGACTCCAGTGACTAGGGTAGGACTAGCTAGCCCTACTGGAACATAGGCAGAAGGATGGGACTAGAAAGGGAGCTTTTAGAAGTGAAATGGTTAATACTTAATATCAACATTATGAGGAGATAAAATTAATCTTGGAAACTTCAGATATTTCAAGGGAATTACTCTGATCTAGGCAAAGAAACAAACAAAAATAAAAATGCATACTAACTTTAAATATACAAAACTCTTTGAATCAAATACAATTACTAAGCCTCACAGGCACAGTCCCTAAACATCAACAAACAGCTCACTAAATGCAAACTGCTTGTGCTGTAAGATGCTAGACTAAAAGCAGAAGACTAAAATCAAAGGACTAACATAAATTCCCACAAGTTTACAGCTGGAGGCAAAACCAGAAGAAACTTTTAACTTTTTTTTTTCTCTCTTACACAGCACAATTTAAAAATATATTTTTTTTAATTCTGCTGATTTAATTAAAGGGAAAAAAACAGGATTGCAAGCTCGATTCTGCAATGGCAAATGGCTGCAGCCTCTACCACAGCTCTTCACTGGCAGGGCTGCCACCCGTGTTGCAACCAAGCTCCATCTAATTAAATTGCTGACTAGCATTTAATGCGGGGGGGCGGAGGGGAAACACTCCACATAACCATGCAATAAAATAATTGAGGATTGAGCCTCTCCTTCCAAAATATTGGAGGCACGGAAGCATCCCTATGGACTGCCAGCACAGGGAAGTGCGTTCAGCCGCACTCGGCCTCTCGCGTTACCTCAGCGGCCTTGGCGCAATCAGATCAAAGCATGGGAGGAAAGGCCAAAAGCGATGGGCACTGGCTGGGACCATTTCCTCTCTCTTGTGAAGGGCTTCTCAACTTGGATCCCTTCTTTTTGCATGGCCAGGGGCAGAGGGGATCTCAGAGCAGGGCTGGTGCAGGGTCCCCTGCCAAGAGGCTTCCTGCGCACACAACCCTGCATCCTTGTTCCCTCCACGCTTGGGCTTTCTCTGGGAAGGATGGTGACCGTGGTGGCTTTACTCATCCTGGCAGCTGTCATTTTTTCCAGTGGAAAAAGTGATTTACTGGGTGTGCTCATGTACATAAATACACAAGAATTAACATAAATTCAAGCTTAAGGTATTTAGGCAATACTGAAAATACTAGGATAAGACACAGATAACATACAGCAAGGAGGTGTATTTCCCCAGGGGAAAAAAAACATGGAAAATGTTGATTACAGTGAAGAGCAACTTTATATTTCTATTGTTATAGCACTGAAATATATTATCATAAAAATCCATCGCATTTGCTCATCAAAAGCCTCACTTTGAGAACAAAAATACCTCTACCTATGCTCCTTCTCCAAGAATGAGTTATTTTGTATCATAACGAGTACTTTATCACATCTGCCTAATTCAAAACACTCTGACAGAAAACTTGCTCTTCTAAAACTGTGCAAGAGCTCTATGGCCAGGGCCCCAAGTTCAAAGCAAGCACCAAAATGCAGCACCCAATGTTCTATCCAACTTAGCCCAGGCCAGCTATGCAGCTGGTAGTAAACCTCTCTGCATTAAGGAGAAGAGGGGAAAAAAAAAAAAAAAAGGAAGAAAAAGAAAAGAAATTCTGTCTTTTCTAGTAAAAGCTTTAAGAGTATCATTATACTTTGTGTTTTGTTGAGATTTTATTTTTTATGGTTACTCATTTTACGCTTTTTATGTTTGCTGCTGCTGCTGATATAATTGAATATAAAATATTAATGTTAGAATGGTTGCTTTTTATTAAGTTTTTAATGTTCTGAGCTTGGACAATGAAAAAAATGGTTTAAATTTCAAACTATTCACTTTAGTGCTGCATTTTTATATTTTTAAGAATCTTGCAGTGCACTTGCATCTGCCTCCCAAATCCCCATGGCAGAACCCCACCATCACAGCCTCAGCGAAACCCCTTTCACTCAGTGGAGTGAGACAGGAAGCCGATGCTGTCAGCTTAGTAACGCTCTCCAGGAGAGCAGCAAATTTTTGTTTGGGAGACGCAGTGCAAAACTAATGGCTATAACGTAACACTATTTAAATGAGACTACAAGGGAAGAAAGACCGTGTGTCTTAGGGAGCTGTTTTTTTTCAATGATCCAAACCTGTGTGTCATCTGGTAGAAATACAACTTCACACTGAAGTCCTCTATCTGTAGCAAATTAGAATTCCTATAGGTATTTTATTTTTGTAAAATAGCACTAAAGATACAGCAGCTTTGGCATGTATAACTTTTCATGCCTGTCAAAGTAAAATTCTGCATAATGCATTCAGAAACATGCCCTGCTTAGTTCCCAAATAAAGAAAATCATTTGCTTGATGCAGAGTGTGAGAAACAAACAATTCTTCTTAGAGGAGAACTATTCCAACTGCGCAATTGCAATAAAAGACGTCAGGAAAAAGACAAACTGATGGTGCATTTACAAAACAAAACACTACCCACCAAAAATCAAGCATCCTTGAAAACAGAGGATATTTGACTAAACCCGTCTTGTGCAAAACAGTGTCAGTGGAAGACTAGTCTGTATCATGACTTTTTGATTTAGTGCCTTAACACAAGAGTAAGAAATACCATCAGGGAGATGAAGGAGAAAGTTACAGCTGTGCAGCTGGCTGTACAACTTGTGTCCCTGTGCACACGAACACCACGATGAGAAGGTGAGCACCTGGGGGCTGCTGTTCAGGGGGCTCCTGCAAGGCAGGGGCCACGCACCCAAACCCTGATCCACCCACACAGACAAGCGGTTGCAGAGGTGGATGTGGAACAGAAACAGGTTTCCCTCCTGCACCATCCTCATGCAGAGGTTTGCACTAAATCCAGCACTGCTTGCTCGGAAAGACATTTACCAAGGGAATGCTGGGCAGGACCGTGCAGATTTAGAGTCACAAGACTAAAAATCCCAGTTTTCCTAAAGGTCTCGGAGAGGCTGGAAGCAGCAGCACACTTTTCTCTATAGCCCCACACTTCTACTCCACCAAGGCTGGAGAAGGTTTTAGACACTCTCCTGCTCTGGCTCACATGCAACTAACTCCATGCATGCATGGGGCAGAAAACCCCCATGATCAGTTCTTACTGCTATTCTCTCTAAGTGAGGAAATTAAATATTGTGATAGCTGCTAGTTGTTCTTTATACTGAATTCTCGTGCAACAAAGAGAGGGAGGAATAAATAAAGGGTAATAATGAAGTTATAAATATCCTGCATTCTCTCCCCCTGCAGCTAGCTCTTGGCTTGGATCCTAGGTCATTAGCGGATGTCTGGGATTTCATGTGAAAGGAAAGTAAAGAACAACAGCATAAAATTAGTACAGTTTATTGTTTCAGGCAGCAGTGACAAATATTGATCCTCAGCTGCACCTCTGAAAATAACTGCCCATTAAATCTGTGACAACAGAGAGGACAGAGGGAAAAGAAAAATCATCTCTTGACTTTATTGCAAGAAAAGAAAAAAAAAATAGGCATAGCAATCCCCATTTTTCTGCTATTCAGTAGGGGCTAACAATCTTCTGCAATAATTGAGAAGCAGCACAATGACATTATCAGGATAATATTTCAGCTTTTGTCCCATCATCTGGAAATTGGCATTCTTTTCACTTATCAACTAATTCAAGCTGACAGTGCTGCTCTTAGATCATCAAGTCTTAAAATTACCACATTGAAAAACAATGTTTAAGCCTCTAAAACGTACTTTTCCAGCAATAAATCACTTCTTCACTTTCACATAAGAACAGATAGTACTGCTAAGAGGAAATAAAGACAAAGCAAACGAGATGAAAAAATACTGAAGATAGCAATTAATATCAGTGACCACTCAAAATATCATACCAGCAGAAATTGAGAGGCACAGGAGACTTTATTCGTAAAACCAGAGGCAACAACTGAATTCCAAGAGTATCTGAAAAACAGGCTTCACTGCACGTCAGCTGGATGTGAAATTTCCCAAGTTTGGCATAGTTTAGCCTGGGTGAACACATAAGCAGGTCCTCACAGAATTTACCACTGTTTGGACTCAGTTGCACCCCTAATTGAAATTTTTGCCAGTTACAGCTGTGACAACTTTTCAAATGAGATATAGTAATTGTTTCAAAATATCTTTTGAATTTCATGTATTGTATTTATACATAAATAGTATAAACAAAATATGAAAAATCAGAATCTAGAAACAGTAGTTCTTTCATTTCCACTGAAAAATGGCTCTTTAGAATATTCCCCAAAGGTTCTTAAAAAAAAAAAAAAACACACACATAAAAATGAAGCTCTAGAGAATGTGAATATTGTTTCAAATTTAAACTGATGCTTTCATCGTCCAGACTCAGAACATTACAGACTTGGTATAAAGCAACTATTACTAAATCTGATATTTTAATACTCAATTGTACTATTATCAGCAAGCACAAAAAGAGGCTTCCGATGTCTTCCAACAACGCAGCTTTCCTTCAAGGTTACAAATGCCCTTTTACCTGCCAACATGAGGATTAAAGACACTGCACGCAGCAACTGGCAGCAGTTAAGCAAAGCAAGCAGGGCTTACTGCATGCTCTTATTCTGGTGCACTGGTTGTCACATCAAATTCAATTAGTGAATTTGACTCAAGTTTTAACAGATTGACTGAATGACGAAGTAATTTCTGACCTAATTCTACAATACATTTTTAATTCTAGACAGGTATTTTGCTTGTAATGTGGGATATTAAATAAGCTGTAGTTTGTTTTTTTTGTTGCTGTTAATAAAGGAATTTAGGTAACGTAAACAATTCTTTTCATGATGTGACCATATGAAACAACTGTTGCCATTTTAAGCAGAAATCTTTACACTTAACTTATGGCTACATAATTGGAAGGATGAGAAGGTTTAAAGGATACTTGTTAGTAATCTACAGCACACTTCATTTTTGTCTTGCAGGGGAGATAGAGGAAAAAAAAAAAGTTTACTGCTAATTTTAAGGGAATGGATTTAGGTCTAAATCTGTCCTGATAGCTATACAGGGATTTTTTTTTTTTTTTAAACACTCCCTGCTCATTTCCTTAAAAATAAAGGACACCAAATATACAAGATGCTAGACACAAATATACATGCTGCATGCTTTCTGATAGGAAAGTTTTTTAAAAGGGTTAAAAAAAGAAAAGGCACTCTTGTACAAATGCAGAGATCCCTCTGTTTAGGCTGTTTAGGGACAGTTTGGAGCTGTGCTGATTTGATGGAGAATAAAGCACTTTCTCACTTCATGTGGTTTTAGCCATTCCCAGGAGTATCCAAACAAGAAGAGGTAATCCAAGGTCGCTTGTGAGTTCATGGAGAGGAGTCCTGGCGCTTTATTCTCAACAGTTTATTAATAGAGTTTGCCAGGGCTGTGGCTGAGTGAACTGTGAACTCTACTCTTTGGCCAGGGCTCTGCTCACTGCCAGCTCGCCAGCACTGAGGAGCCACCAAACCAAACGCCAGATCTAGGGGTGCAAGGGATACAGTGACTGCTCACATAATGAGAAATACCACATTACAAAAATGCTAGGATTAACAGCGTCTTCTATTTCTGCTTAGTCTGGACATCACTTCTCTACGCCACCGTTCTGTTCCACGTTCACTTCATCCCACACCAACTTCCAAACGGGACACTGCCCACAGGGAGGGCAGCCCAGCGCCTCCAGCTACGCTCTAATAAGGTTACCCCAGGGCAAAGAGCAAAAAGGGGGTTGCAGTACCTGTAAAACACCTAAAAAGCAGATATAAAAGACCTAAGGAATTCGATGCCTTCTACAGGATAAAATAATACCATATGTTTTCAAATAGAAAAAGCAGAGCTGCTAAAAATAGAAAGCAAGCAGGCATCAAGAAGAGGGAATGCCTAAATCCCAATTAAGCCCACAGATTTCTTTGCCATTGCAAGCCCAATAATAAACCAAAATCTTCCATATTACCAAGCTGAACACAGACCCTTTGGCACATTGTCAAATAAATTGCTTCATACTATTATGACAAGCCATTTCCTGTGATAATACTGGAGCTGCCCTCATAAGCATGATACAGGCAGGGAAAAAAAAGCCCTAAAAATATTCAGAGGATCACATCCTATTGTCTAAATCTGTCTAACTACTGTTTGTCTAAAACAGCATAGTTTTGCCAATGACTAAAGTGCATGAAATTTTTATTTTAATGAGACAGAAAGTAAAAACTGTAATCAGAATTTAAAGTCAAAAGTTGCAAGTATATATATTTTTTTCTTTATGAATTCAGATCTTGCACTATGCAGCACATTAATGTGGCAACACAAGGAATGGGAGAATAGTGGGCAAGAAATTGGAGGTTTAAAAAAAAGACATTATTGCAAGGTTTATGTAAATACCCATTCTTCTGCATGTGATTTCCAATACTCAATAAAACAACACTTTTCCTGATGAGGCACATATTTTGTCACTTCTAAGTTGCAGATTACATTGCAAATACAAGCCCCAAGAAAATTTACTGTATCGCCCCTATATTAAATCTATACATCTGAAATACCTGCCCTGTAATTCATTTTTAATACAGCTGTCTTGTTCTGCTCAGCTGCTTCACGGATCACACAGGACCTACAGCCATGCTGAACCACCCCCAAGCAGCGCTGCTGCTTACACTGTTTTCTCTCTTAGGTGGAGCACACTTGTAGCACTGATGTCACCAGCAGCTCAGCTGCTCCAGGCTGCTTTTTGTTTCAAGAGTGCCAATAATGGTCACTGTGTGCTGAAGTTTATGTGCAATTTTGAGACAACTGTGCTATTTTAAATGACCACATATCTCCAAGGGTACTCAACTAGGAGTTCTCTTGTCAGGTGTAATGACTTATAGCAGGCATATATATATAAGGTGTTTCTTTACATCCAACATCTGTTTAAGTCTTCTCTCCTCAGATAAAGCCTCACTATCTGCAACTGCCACAGACTACGGTGGCATATTTTCCACGCAGGCTGGTTTTAGTGGCATGGCCATGCTTCATCCTGGGAGTGGGGAGATTCTTGGTTGCCAGATGAAGCTCGCTTTGGAGCTCACACATGGTTTGTCTCACAAGGGTTTGGGGAAGTGTAGAGGGTTTCATGCCTGGGGGTGATCCGAAGGCAGCTTAGTGGTGCACAGCAGCTTGGAAAACTGGACATAGAGGTTGGAGTCCTCTTTTTGCTGACTGGGGACAGTTGCCATAATGCTGTAGGGCTGGGGCTTTTTGCAAGTACAATCTCATAAAAGTGAAATTGGTTAAGGAAAGTCCAGCATCAATAAGGTGAAAACACAGTGCAAGTGAGATGTGTGAATGACAACTGCAATGACATTTGCAGTTAGAAATCTAGAGGAAGGGTGAAAGTGAGAAATCATGTTCAGAAAGCATCAGGTAGTAGCATAACTAAGAATATGTAAGCCTCCCAGAGCCTGGCAAGCAGGCCAAAGCTCTACTGATTCCCCACGCATTAAAACCGTATATGCAGCATTTCCAGCTTTGAAGAGGGGTCTGAGAGCAGTCATGCTCAGACCAAAATTGTGGGCACACCAGCATCCACTTGCAGGGCAGTATGAAGCCCTCAACCCCCAAAGCAGCCCCATGTTTCAGCCCTTGGCATTTAACAGCACCGCTTAATTTACTTTTCCCCCCCCACATCTGTAAAAGTATCAACTCCAGCTTAACAAGTAGAAGAAAAAGGCGTTCTGATCTCTCTAACTCTCTATTTCAACTCAATACTCCAGTGACATCCAGCTGCAGAAAGTAATTTACATTCATGATAGATGGAATAGAAAGACATTCCATATACTGTGGTAGGGAATAACTTTATACAGATTGCATGCAGTGGGAGTGGGACAATTGCAGCTTTGTGAGCAGTGTCAGAATGGCAAGCAAAGAGGAGGACAAGGCAAGGAGCTGCAAGTAAATTTCTAATTGCTCCCCAATCTTTGCATTTGTAGATGCAGGAACTCAAAGAACTTTCAAAGCACAAAAGGCGCAGTTAGAGTTTCTGCTGAACTGGAATTTAAATAAATATATATATATGCATTTATATATATGTATATCAAAAGCTACTTAATTTTAAGTATGTATTTATCTCATTCTCCAAATCCTTAGAGAATTTGAAAGAAATTGATAGGGTTGCTCATTTTCAGAACATTGACACTGAACTTTCAGTGGTTTTTTTTTCCCCATTTCTTAGAACTCTAAAATAAGATTACATAAGTAATGATTAAAAGAGATAAGGGTGCTAGCTGTCAAAGAAATAGAACGCAACATTCGCAGACTGCCAACTAGATTTCCCAATTATTACACAAATGAGATGATTTTTGGCTCTAAAATACTATCTAGAAGCAAGCAAGAACTTTGACTTGATTGGATTTGAAAAGGAAGTATTATAAAAAAGAGAAACTCACTGCATCAGCAACTAATCTGTATCAATAACTTCTCTAGATCAGACATCACTTTTTTCCTCCTATTTCAAAGCAGCAATGAAAAACACTCTTGGTTCTAAAAAAGTTTCAGAACTAAAAGGAAAACTACATTAAAAAAAAAAAGATAAAAAGTAAATTCCACATTCTGCTTAGGCAATGAAAAGGTCCATGGATTCAGACTGGTGTATTTCAGAGGCAGAACTTGCGTTCTACTAGGAAACAGGTTATCAGATACCATTATTAGAGCAGGACATCATGCACAGAATGCAGGAGCTGTGGCCATCAGCAGTAACACTGCCTACCTCCAGAAAGCTCCTGGAGACCCTCTTCCAGAGGGACTGCAGAAGCCCAAAGCCCCAGCGAGGCAAGCGGGACCCAACGCCAACAACTCAAGTCAGACCTTGCCGCTCCTCAGAGGAAATTTGTAGCTGGGCCGCTCCTATCCCAAAGGGAGATGCAGTTGCAGAGCACTAAATAAGGAAGCTCTTCTGATTGCATACCCAAGCTCAGACTGGATTTTTAGCCATACAGCCAAATGATTCTAATGATCTTTACTGTGAAGATTGCAGACAGCTCTGGTGGGGTTTGCCCCAAAAGACTGGAGACCAGGGCTCTACAAGACAGATTTTTCTCCCTGATCATCTGCTAGGAGATCTCATTCTTCCACAGTACAGATAACAAAATAGTATCCACAGAGCTTTCAACACTTTTGTTCTAACCAAAAAAAGAAAGTTTATCTATTCCTAATTCTACAAACAGTTACTTAAGTTCATTTACTGTTATCATAACAAAACATATTAAACATAAGTTAACAGAAGATCAGACCTCTGGTTCCTTTTCAAAGCAAGTGATGCTTTCACCGACATTGTTGAAGCCTATTTTAAATATATCTTAAAGGATCTACTAAAATTAAAAGATATTGGCAGAACCTGCACAACAGTTGTCATCTTGGAAAGCTTAACTTAAAGCTAGAGGTATAAACTGTCTTGCACCAATAATCAGGGCTTATCTTCTTTTGAGCCATATTGCAAAATAAACAAAATCCTAGAAGGGGTGGACAAAACTTTTCAAAACTATGAAAAAGCACAAATAAAACCTACACTAAAGGCATACCCAATTTAAAGCAAATTGTCTCCTGCTGTTTTCCAACTCTACTTCTTCAGATGGAGAAGGCTCTCCTTACCCCACTGATATCAATCTACTGGCCCAACTACAAAATAATAATAATAAAGTGAGCTAGACCAAAATAATTCTGGGCTTCACCCTCACAGTCCTTAGATTCGTTTTCCAGACCCAGGATTTCAAGTGCAGTTCTCTCAGGGGATATAAGGCACAACTGTTGCAAGACTCATTTTATTCATCTTCACTCCTTTCTCATCCAATTCGGGAGCACTGCCAACAGAATCTATTTAGCACAGCTGAACAGAGATGTTAGCTTTGCTTTTCACAAATGAGCTCTCAAGGGCAGACTTTTTGCTGATAAAAACAAAACAGAATTGGGAGTCAACACGCAGGTGCTCAGATCCAGCCAAAAGATGATTCATTCAGTTTGCCTTCAAGGCCACACACAGACATATTTTTCAGACACACATTAGTTAACAGTAAAATACAGAAATCGGCTACTAGTGAAGATACACAAGTAATTGAAAGCACAAAACTAGAGAAGGGCCTTTTTTTCCCCTGTGAGATAAAGAGGCAATTGCTGTTCATATCCAACACTTTCCTTGCACAGAACTCAAGCACATCAGTTGGGTTTTCCAAAGACTAGCTTCTTCTACATGCAAGTCCAAACTCATGGCTGCAGCACGCCAAAGGCATGGCACGTTTTCAAATACAAACAAAACAGCTATGTTGAACCTGACCATAGCTGTTGGCACAGATGTATCTCACTATTTAATGCAAACACAGCCCTACCCAGCAGGATGCTCCATAAACCAGATGACTGCTAGAAAACAGCAAAAAGAAAACAAAACAAAAAAACACCGTCAAAACCCCACACAATTCTACTAACAGGGCATCTGCCAGTAAGTACTCACAGAACAATATGATCATGGAAAACTTAAACATTGAAAAATTAGTCAATTAAGTTCCCAAAAGGCCAGTCTAGCAGTTTTTTAAACTAAGAGATTAGAGAATAAAACAGTCCAGGCTAAAACCGATCTTAAACCAACCACTACCTTGTAAACACCTTGAATATGATCTTCCATTCAGTGAACAGTCATGCTGTAGAAACACGGGCAGACAAACAAGAAAATCTGTTCGCAAAGCTGAAAGAATAAATAAGAGATGGGCATCTGGTAAACTCTCCTAGAAGAGACTCAGAAATAGACTATTCTATTTCAAAAGCCTTATAATTTGATCTAGGTAAGCAGTGGACAGTGGCTACAAATGAAACAAAGTAACTGCATATCAGTACCAGCAAGTAAACCAGATTTTCTGTTTATTTCACAGTTTATCAGTTTCTTTCAGTTTGTTTCTCACTTTCAGCTTAATTCCGATCTTGGCTTCGCATTTAAAATGCATCCTCATTAAATTATAGTTGCATGTCAATACATATCACTGGGCAACTACTTAATGCTATTAACTTAATTCCCTAGCTATTTAAAACTATTTTTCCTCTTTTTGCCTCACAAAAATAATTTGAGGTAATTCATGCTACAGCACCAATGAAAACTGATTTTCTTTTGTCCTCCAGTAAAATCTGCCTTGATGCTTACAATTATTCACTGTTAATTTCCGGATAAGTTTTGTGCAGAGCAAAGAAAACGGCATAGCCGGAAATCATGACCTTATCTGAATGCAAACTGAACACAGCAGCTGTGTTACTGGCAGAAGACGCATAAGAGACCTCATGCACTCAGGGAGGTTTCCCTCCCTCCACTGCAATCCATTAAATACTGATGCAATTATTGCACAAAAAGCCTTTTTCTTACATGCAGCTCCTTTCGTTTCTGTCTCACTCTGGGTTAGAGGGAGGGGAAAAAAAAAAAAAAAAAAAAGGCGTAGCAGATGGAATGCTGCTGCTCCTCAAATATGCCATGAGAAAATGCCATTTACACCCACGGCCACCTCCTTCGCCATGTTGCTCCCTTCTTTTACATCAAGGGTGAGGAAGAACAGAGAACGAATGAAAAATTTTTGAAAAAATTAAAGTTCAAGCTTTATTCTGTTATAGTCCTGAGAACTAAAAGCATGTGCCAGAGGAGTGATTATGAATTTGCCTCAAGAACTGAGCAGGCAAGTAAAAGCTTGCACCATGCACAGGACAGATGGGCACACAGGTATCACAGCCATCCTTAGAACAGGAGGGAATTTTCCTCCAGCTGTCAGCAGAAAGGGGACAGGAGCAGAGGTGAAAGGATAGTTATTTAGGCTCATGACTGGGTTGAAAATAAGCTGCAATATTTTGGCTTTAGAGTATTGATGTGCAACTTCTCTGAACTCCCCCAATCTGCAGACTGAATCTAAATCGTACCATTATAAAACTTAACTTAAAGGCTAGGGCGTTATTAAAAATCTTGCACATTAAAACTAACATACAAGTTCCATTTTTTCTTTGGCTTTTAGATATGCTCTGATAGAAGGCAAGAAAGTTATATTTCTTTTTATTCCTTTCCCAGCTGTTTTTCTTATCTGGTACACAAACCCAACTGTGCTGAGAAGTCCAGATGTGATGAAAAGCAAATTTTGATACTTTAAAACAAACAAGAAATACAATTAAAAAAAAGTTTATTCAATGTCTTTGTTTTCAGGTGTCATGTATATAAACATATATAACAAAATATGTCTGAACACACAAGATTAAACATGTATAGCACATGAATAATGCATAACGATATTATATATAGCAGTATATATACACAGTAGTAACAAAGATGATAACATTCCTTTAGTGTCTGTCTCTATTCATAACTGCATGAGCCTACTACTATGCCAAATTTAAACATCATCCTTATCAGCCAAAAAACCCAAAAAAGCAAAAAGGAACTAACAAGTTACACGAAAGAACAGTGAAAGAGGAGTGAGCTTTCTGAACATCATTTACTTCATTCTTTTGAAAGCCTGAGATAAAAGTCTGAAGTCCAAATCAGACCTTGCCTAAAGATAAAAATCTTATGCTCTTGAGGCACAGGAACTGAGTTTTAGTTTTACAGATCATGTTTCAGGAATAATCGGAGATCCGGCTCCTACTAAAATCAGCGCAAGTTGGCAGGAAAAGACAGCATCCTGGATGCCACCAGCGCCACCGTTCACAGCCCGTTAGTCACGGGATGCATCCCCCTTACCAATGGGAGCAGGTTAGGGCACAGCAGCTACCTCTGGCAAGGGCTGCGTGTCAACCCCTGCTCGCACATCCTGTGGGTCAGGCTGCCCACTGCAGTCACCACACGGACACAATCACCGGATGGGTAGGATGGCTGGAGGGAAGCTGAGCGGAGAAGTCACAACAACCACCCCCAGAATACTCGCTGCTTCCGTGTGTTCCTATGTTTGTGCACGGCATACTTGAGACTTTGCATGAAGAAGTGAGGCCCAATTTAAGCACTGCTACCATGTGGTGTTTGTTCACAGGACAACTTAAAGGTCTCAAAGTACCCACTTATTACCTGCAAGGATGAACCTGTCAGCCTGAACCTGCCTGTTAGATTATAAAATATACCATCATTATATCATTAGCAAACAATGTATCACTGCCTTACAGGTTAGTAGCCATTTTTACTGCAAAACAAATATGCCATGAACATTTATTAAAGGATAATCCCATAAGTATCCAATAGCCAGTGATGAATTTCCAACACCACATGCGAAAAACAATCCTGAATACTACACACAGAGTAGTCCGCTTAGGTCAAAATAAAACCAGTTTACATTTTAGGGAAGTTACTTATACTGAAATGTAACTTTTCAGTGAAGTCTTTTGTTTGTTTTTAAAAGCTCCAAAAGCACCTCCCAGAAATGCTTAATTCAAGACTGCAGAGAGACCTGGGGAATCTCTGCCTTGCTGCCTGCACACAGTAGAGCCCAGGCACAGGCATTCAGCAATATCCCAGGGCAAAACTAACCTACTTCTGCACTATAAGGGAACAGGGGGGGGAAAAAAAAAAACACCACAACGCACAGCTCAAAAACAGCAGGAAAAGCAGCATGTTCTGAATTATTAGTTTCTTACATGTATTACTAACTGGAACAATATTTTGACAGTGATTGTTTGGGATACTCGTCGCTTCATAAATAAGCATAGAAAATCCACGTTAACAGAAGGTATAGAGGTAAGATCAGAATTTAATGAATTTTTGTTCTTACAGCTTTTGAGTTTCCTTTTGTTTTGAAGAAAAAAACTACAGCCCCAATGTATCCCAAACTGACCCCCCTAAAAAAAATAATAAATAATAAAAATAATAATAATAAAAAAGCAGAGATTGCACAGGGCCTTCAGACTATTTAGAAAATGAACATAATACTTGTGTAGATGAACTGTTTCACAAACCTTGCACTTCATAAAGAATTCATACATCATCTCAAAGAAGACTCAAAATTCAGACCAGTGCTATTAAGACTTCAAATTACTGGATCATGATTAGAAAGCTTAGCACTTCATTTTCATCTGTGGTTAGAAGAGAAACAAAGAACACTGATTTCTGGCTCATATCCAGTTCCTCAACTGTTTTGAATAAGAGAATAATCTTGAATTGCAGTAACCAAAGTTTCTTAAACCTGAAAGCATCCACTATCCAATACCTTGTGTCTTCTAAGCAACCCATTTCCAGGATAGCAGAAGTGATTGGCTCTGCTCTCAGTAGTTTAAAAAAAAAAGTTTTGATTTTAATTTAGTCTAATTCCAGTCTGGAAAGTTTGTATATATTATGAACTGGGAATTACTTTTTACATTCACTTTGAAAAAACAAACAAGCCACAGACAATTCCTTCCCAATTTCTTGCAAGTAATTTATATTTTTGACTATGTTTGTTCCAGCTTTAAGGGAAAACACACTTCCAGTTGTAGTGCTACTAAAAATAATAATAATGGCATATCATGTGTCACCTCCTCTTCAGCTTACTCTGTGTTAGACGTCCTTTCACCAAATTTAAGGGGAAAATACCTTCCCATCTTTTTATGATATAAAAAGACAGTGGAAGAAATATTAACATGAATGAATTGAGAACAGAGTAACATATATTAACATTATTTGCAAATATAAATACAGAAAGAAATATAGGTGCTAGAGAAAGCACGTTTTTCTGTAAAGAGGGAAGTTGCAGTGTTTTCAAATATTTTGTTTAAAAGTTCCCATTACAAGAGTGACTTATGCCTATCACAAGTACCTGTAAAATCAAAAGATATAAAGAATGCAGTCATCTCTGAAATCCAAGGGAACCTCAGAAGCCTCAAGGGAACAGTAACAACATCCAAAAGAAACAGTTAAAATATTCAAGAGAAGCAGATCTGTATCATTAAAGTCATTATTTTGGCCAAACATTGGGACTGTCAGATCTCCCCTACTACCACCATGCCACAGAATCCACAACAACTCAAGAAACTGCCAGGACTTCCACGTGGAGGACGAGGATACAGTTCCCTACAGGAGGGCATTCTGCAAAGGTGAGCCTGAAGGTGGACACTTCAGCCTGCTTTTCATCACCCATCAGCTCACCAGGCACCTGCGATAAGAGCTGGCACCACATCTTAGAGGAGATAGAGCAGCCCAAGGTCAGCTCATGAAAGGGAGCATTTAGGGCAGGACAGTGTGACTGAGGCCCCTGGTCTGCCAGCACATCTCTGCAGCCGTGAAGCTGCTCAGAACCTGCCGGCAGCACCAAAGAGATGATTCACAGCATGGGATTAGGACAATAAAATTCCTTCATCAACAGCTTGAAGGGCCGACAAGCACACAAAAGCAAGGTAAGACTGTAGCATTCCAGCAGCCTTCTTCTAAGAGATATTCAATGTTTTAGTAGTTCCTTGACTCACCAATAAAGAGCCAAAAGAAACTCGCTAATGCTTCCAGGTCTGTCAAAGCACTGGTGAGGCTCTGCGAGCTGCCCAGCGCACGTAGCGGTGCTCAGTGGCCCCTGAGGCACCGCGGCAGCCGTGCCACCGGCGAGCAGCACGGGACCCGGAGCACGGCTCTCAAGCCAGCCTGTCTTCCACCCTGCCAGTGTTTGCACTGGGACATGACACACTGCATGTCCCTGCATGATAACACAAGGCTCTCCAAAGCATTCGGAAGACCTACCCAGCCCCAGCAAGGAGAGCAGGCTAGAGAGCTTGCTGCATTGATAAAAGGTCTAAGAAACTGCAAGATGATTCTTGTTGTCCTCATAAAGCCCTGAGATCATCCCAAGCCATGACAGCTATTAAAGCTGACAGACCCCAGCATGGTACCATACCGACCAAGAATCCTGCAGCACAGCTACTTCTGCTTAAGTCAAACGTAGTTCTGAGCACTGCGGTATTACAAACAACATGACAAAAAAAAAGAGGCAAAAGGAAAAGTAAGTTTCATCTGCTCTATTCTTCAGCCTCTTTCTGTAGATGCAAGATAGAAGGCAGAACAGGGTGGGAACAGAGACAGACATGAAGAAAGGCATCACTCACCATTTCCTGAGATGCATATTTGGGGTCTTCGGGATCAACAGACCAATAGCAGTAATCAAAGCTGAATGCCACTATCTTTCCTCTGGAGTCCCAAGTGCTGTCAAGCCTGCTGTCCACCTGAAAACACAGCAAGAGACAGAAATCTCAGTTTGCTTTGAAGATTACCAAAAAGTAAGCATTTTAAAACTAGCAAAAGTTTATGAAGACTATATACTGGGTGTTGGGGGGGGGGGAAGGCAAATAATTCACCTTTTTTATTATTTTTACTTTGATTCTTAGGGTGAGAGGGAGGCATCCATAACAGACCTGCTGAAGGGCTTGTGTACTACAGCTAGGGCTCTCCAAGTTGTGTACTGTAATTTCCTGAATCCTCACAACATTATGTTAGGCAGAAGAGCTCTATCATCTCTCTGTATTCCCTCCATGAAACTGAGAAATGACAAATTGCTGCTCTAGGTAAGTATTTCTCCAAGTGAGCTGAAAGAGAACTTTTTTGTGCTTATGGAAACATGAGGGGACACAGCAAAGGACTACCACTATCCAAGCAGTTGAGCTCTTCTGCAGCCAGCCAAAAGTCACAGTCGAGTTCTTCCCCCCATCCCTATGTGCTAGAAATAAAGTATCTTCTGACTGGAAGCAAAAGGAGTGTTTGTAGATCAGGAGAGGAAACAGATGAAAAGCTGAAATTAGCTGGTATTTAATTGCCAGTTTTGCCCCCCCTTCCCTGCCCCCGCCAAGAGCCACACTTGTTTTGGATTTTTTCAGTGTAGAATTAATAAAATGATTTCTTATATTTAGCATCTAAAATTCAAATAATTTGAAAAAGGTATACATAAAAAGCATATTCACAGATAAACCTTCTTGATAGGGCTGTGTAATTATTTTGCCTGCAGACAGGCATTTTATTGCCATGCTTTTATTTATCATAAAGCATCAATAAATAAGGCCCAGAGTATTAATACCAACCAGTGCAATTTTAAGCTTTTTTGGGATAGGACAACATCTTTTCAACTAGCCTGGGAAACTACATATAATTCTACACAGAGCCACAAATAGTGACTGAAAGATTAGGAGAATCACACAGACCTTCCTTTACAATCCTGCTCAAGAAGTTTAGAATAAAATAGACAAGCCTATGAGCTTACATAGGAACTATATGTTGCTGTTCTTCTAATCAAAGCAAGAAAGTAATGGATCATAATATTACAAAAAAAGTGAAAGGAGCCATATGTAACACTGATACAGTCCATAACTTTATTAATAACATTGACATGGTCAATAACATAAGTTTAAAAAAGACTCACTATTAATCAGCCTAAACAGGCTGCTCAACTAGCATAGCCTCAAACCGGGGATAGCAGTGATATTTGTTAGATTAGGGGATAAAAGGCACTCAAAATCCTAACACTGCCATTAACTACAGAGTCTACTGAGAAAAATGAATTTAGAGGCTCATTTAACAACCTTTTTACAAATCAAGAAAAAGTGAAAGAGGGGAAAAATAATTTACAGTTATCCTTGAAGTAAAGTAGCTTCAAATATTAACAGCATAAATCTAATTTTGTCACATTGAATTAACTACCAGCAAGACTTCCTTTAGCTAGAGCTAACATCTTAATGATCTTCTTGACCATGTTTAACAATGAGGATTTTTTTAGGTTAATACCTTTTTATGCAGTTACCTTCTACTTTCTTTTATTTCTCCTGCCCATCAGGAAACACAGTCACCTAATCACAGAGTAGCTGCATGTTTATTAAAGTAAAATATTATAGCTTTTTGCCTGATGCAAGTAGACATGCAATACATGCCTGTACCTTACAAATTTGGAAATAGCTTCTGACAAAGCTTCTCATTTCTTAAAACACAACGCACCATTATCCCAAGTAAAATTATGGGAACGTAAGCATACAAACACTTGATCCAGACTAGTTTAGACCAGTGTACGAACAATTACAGACCACATACCCTTAGCTTGTGCACAAAACAAACTCCCTCTTCACAAGACTCACCAGGGAAAAAAAACATCAAGCCCCAAAGCAGCCCAAGGCCAGCTCTTGTACCTCTATATCATCCCAGTTAGATGAGTGACCAGCAGCAGGAGCCTTCCACTCTACCCCCATCTCCCAGCACCCTAAAGAGGCCTCTTTAAAATGGATTTTCTTCTTTAAAAGAAGCACGGGTCTAACAAGGCTCAGCTGGACCCAATTACACAGCCTCAGGGCTACGGCCTCCACCTGCTCACTGAGGCCCTCCCAGCTGTGGCCAATAGACTGAGCAACCCAGATCCGCACATTTGTCTTGGTCACCAAAGCATTTCTTAAGAAAATAAAAATGAACAGACAACAATATAGCCAAACAGGAAAAGTTATTTGGAAATCTTTATCACACATGTAAGGAACTGGGGAAAATTATTTTGGAGAGTTAGCAAATCTCAAACTCTGAAAATACAACCCTTCAATATTTTACTTTCATTTTTTTTTTCTTGGAGAAAATGGCCTAGCAGTTTAGAATGGTGCTGTGATAGCCAGGTTTTCTGTCCATATCTCACTCTTTATTCCATAGCTTATTTACAGCCCTGGATACCCCTGGACAGAGAAAGGTCTTCATGTCCAGAAGTAATCACTTGCACCTGATCATGATAAAGAAGTGATCATTACAAGTTACTTGAAGGCCTGGTTTTAGTGAAAACTTTGGCCTACCGATGGCAATTCCATTGGCACAAGTGTTGTTATTCTGATTTTAAACTAGCAAATTCTACAAAAAGCAGTGCCTGAACACCAGTCACAATAAAGAAAAGAACTACAGATCATAAACAATACTTTATATACGTGAGAGAGATCTCCAAACTGAATTTCCCCCGGCTTATGTCTTTAAGAGAGAATATCTAGTGTCAATACAAAAAAAATGTATATACATTTATAACGGAAAAGGGTAAGAAGATCAAATGAATTCATTCAACTTTTGAACCAACCATCTAAAACTACTGAATTGCTTGCAGCTGTAAAGAGAAAGAGGTAAGTAATTTAACACATTTGTCTTTACAGAATCTCCACTTACCACAATCTTGGTAAGCCCACAGGTCATTTATTTGCTTTTGAAGCAAAAAATGTTAGACAATATAAAATTGCTCTATTCCTATTCTATTAATTCCTTGGAGCAGCATGGCAGCTTTAAGGATCCCCAGAGTCTAAAACACGAGGTTGATGCCCATGCAAGCTGGGTTGTATTAAGCTTATTCTTACAGCTCTCCCCCATTTGCCAAGGCCTGAACTGGAGCTGAACACATATTGCTCCATTTCACAGAAGTAGTTGTACTTTGAGTGCAAATAGGAAAGGAGGAGAAGGAAAAACGGGAAGATAAAATATCCAGATGTTGGTTACAGCAAGATAAGTGCAAAATCCTAAACAATTTACTAACATACTTGAATGATGGCTTGCAGCCAGGGTGCAGCAAATTTGGTAAATACAAAATGTAGAAAACAAGGATACCACAGCTGAATGCTGTTTTATACAGACATTCCCTGTCTATACAAAAACACTTTTGCTTCAATCCTAAAACTGTGACAATTAATTTTTTTCCCTGAATACTGGTCAAGCAAATATAGAAAACTGTCACGTGGGAAATCAAGCAAAAAGCATACCTTTATATTTCTGACTTTTGCCACTTTGTCATCAACTTCTACAATCACTTCTCCTCCTTCTGCACTCTCCCTAGAAACAAAACACATTCAAAAATCCATATAAATTATGAAGACAGAGAAAGTTATGTTTCAAAGTCATAAGCTCCACAAATCTGCCTTTACTTAAAAAAATGCAAATTGAAACAAATTTAACAAATACTCTTGTTTATAAAACACTCTGTGACATCTACTTTATTCAGAATAATTGTCATTAACAAAACCATCCTGAAATGCAAGTGAGAAGGATAGTCTCGTGTGCGCTAACGATTAATACATACTATCAACATAAAATTCCCATTGAACACAGCAACCACTGGAATCTACTGCAGCCAGGTTCTACTTCCATAAATGAGCAGCATTGGAAAAGAATGAAAAAATGCGACTAGAGCAAAAGGTTAATTCTGGGCCCGCAGCATCAAAACTACTTGAAGATCAGAATGCTCTTATTCACACGCTTACATGAAGATAAATAAATGAAAAGCATTCTTATTTACAGTCCAAGAGGTATGTTGTTTTGGAGAGTACTATGGGGGAAAAAAAAAAAGAAGTAAATACAATTTGGCAAAATCCCAGTCATTTAAAAGTTATTTAAAAATCACAATTTACAGATGAAGAAAGGACATTATGGATTTATATATATAGCAAAACAGAAATGAGGAAGAAGAGGTCAACGACCTCCTTATCTGACAGCAGAAAGGCAAAGGATCTCTCTACTCCTGAGAAACTTTTACAGTTTATTTTATACTCTGATAACGAAGCAGCTCTGAAAAACTTCGCAAGCTGCAACTTTACCAAAACACGTGGTTCTAATTATGCCTAATACCTTTGCAAAATTGGGAAAAAAAATGGTTTAGAAATAAAATCTTCCTCCTTGGTACAGTCGTGTCATGATTAGTTTAAAGTTAATCTGAAGGGAAAGGCAAGAACAGCTGAGACTAGGTGAATAGGGAGCACATGTTAACCGGATGGCTTGGTATCATCTTGTCAGTTATAAACTGTTAAGTTAAAACAAGAGTGGCAAGATTCACATTCACTCCACCATTCCTCGAGCATTTTAATAAGTGTCTTCTAGCAGATTTCCTGACATTTATACAAAACTCTATACTCCCCCCAATTACACTCTCCTCTCAGTGACTGCTGAGACTAACTAACAACCTGTTTCAAAAACTAAAGTTTTCAGCTTTCAACAACTCGGAGGAAGTACAGAACTTCTTGTCACCTAAAAATATATTTATTTTACAACCCTGAATGAGGGCTTTAAATCTCTTACAGTGTCACATGAACCCACGCCCCGAACATCTCTACTGAAACGCCCTTGCTGTAGAGAGCTTGCAGCACTTCAGCCCCTGGGACATCCTGAGTTAGTCCCCAGGCAGAAGAGGACTGCTCAGAGCAAACCAAACGTGCACCAGCTCCCCTGGGGTACCTGCCACACAGAGCAGCAAAGGAGGCTTGGGCTATCTAAGGGAGAAACTTGCACGAGACGTTTAACCTGCATGGGGGCAATTTCCTGGATTTGCACAGGTAACGAGTTTGGGGTCTTCCCTGACCACCTGGAAATCTCTGCCATGTAAGATAACGGACAAAGATGACACTTCTGTATTGGACCAGATCAAAGAGATGGGGCGTTCTGACAGGCAATTTTACCAGAATTTATTAACAGCAAGAGACAGACAAATCTGGAGGGACCCCGGGTTCTCCTTTCAGGGGGGCTTGCTTCAGTGGCACGTACTCCATTGCCTGTTCCTCCTGTCTTTCCACGTCTCCAGAACGATCTGGAGATTTTTCTTTCACAATTTTTCTTTCCAATCTCCACAGCTAATCTATGCCGTATGCCACTTTTTTACTTATTCAGAACTTGAACAAAAGCAGGTGGACATAGATAGGGTTATCAAAAAAAAAAAAGTACATACTTGATTTCACATTTCAAATCAATGCAGAAGTTCAAAGAATAGGTCACCGTACGTTGCTTTTAAATATTTAAAAGCATATTTTTCCCTTAACCTCATTTCTGAAGCAGCTGAATTGTTCTGGGCGAAGTTTAAATGAAACGAAATAGGAATATCTAGCCTGAGGCAGGCCTTCATGCATTGAAGCCTTTTACCCATATGGTTAAAATCTGGTAAAACTTTAAGTAGCTTCACGTGCCAGGGTATTACAATCCCAAATAAAAGGCAACCTCAGTAACAAGCAGAGCAACCCAGCCCTATTATTATCATAATTAAATGAAACTCCTTGCCCACAGGCCTACAAACAAATGACTTCGCGGAGTGGGTTTTAGCCACTCAATGTCCTCCCAGATGAAAAGCATTACCGCAGATTCAAGATGAAAGAAGTTCCAAACATCAGACCTTCACTATGACAAATTTAAGATACAAAACCAGTACCATAGAAGCAACACAAAACTACCACGCTGTCTTCTACCCCAGGGTAACAGTGACTCCTCACACACACGCACCAAACCCTCTGCTCAGCGCAGCAGCCAGGTAACTTTGCTCAAGTCTGGCTGCAGATTCACAGGACACTTAACGTATTTTAACCGCAGGCTGTTGCTGCAAGGGCCGTTTTCCCTCCTCCTTCTCCTCTAGCACTGGATCTAGCAATCCTGCACACGTGGAATGACACGGATCGGCTGTGATCAGAAAATGAACCCACTAAAACAACTGCTCCATGTGCCACAGGGCTGGTGAGCTGCTCCAGAGCAGCCAGCACAGTGCTCACACGGTTGCTGAAGCCAGAGCAAGGGAAGGGGCAGGAACACGCAGTGCTGGGAATAGAGGCCCTTCCTTTCTGCAGCAGCTTACACCTACAGCACTGAGCATATGGTAAAACCAAAACCCCTGCTCTGCAAACCCAGCGTTCATCCTCCTGTAAATACGTGTTTATTTCATGCCTCATTCAGGTACAAACCAGAGAATTTTGGAAAAGGAGACTCTGTTTCAACAACTAAAGCGCAAGAGGCAAAGCACATTCACAGCTGTTCTAGACGTCCTGACCTTAAATTCAGATTACAAACACTACAAGAAGGTCTTTTAGCATCATTTTTGTCAGTACATCCTTACAGATGTCCATACCACAATTTGCAGTAAAACAATTCTCATTCCTTAGGAATGGGTGCATTACTCCACAGGTAGGAAAGGTGTGTTTACAAATAAAATCAACCCTGAAGTGCACCTCTCTTGTAACAGATGTGAATTCTGCTCCTCAGAGGTCTCAGTGACCTTAACATTTAGTTTCTCCATCCCCCTTTTATCCCTCCTTTTCTAAAACTTCATGGTATGTTTGCAAAATGCCCCTCTCCTGCTAAATTAGTTGGCGTGAGAAGTTGTTACCTGTACAAAGAGCTGCAGAAAGACCATTTGATGCTACATGGTCCAAGAAAAGACCTGGATCATCCCAGATACTGAAAGTTCTGGGGCAGGGCAACACCAGGGACAGAACAGTAGCTCGCTATGGGAGGCAGCAACAGGGCTGGCACAGAAGTCAAGCAGCTGTGGCAGTCCTACCAAAACGCAGAGTGAGCCCAAGAGAAAGTCACTCCCAAACACTTGTTGTTTCTGTAACACATCATTTCTGCCCTGGAGAAGGACACCAGACACCCTGCAAGACTGGGGAGAATGGGCCAGGGGACCAAGACCCTGCGGAGGAGCATTTCCACATCTTGCTTCATCTCTCTCAGATGAGTCCAGACCCAGAGCACAGAAGTGCAGGCAGGAACACAACGCTGGGGGAAGCAGTGGGCAGGAAGGAGGGCAGCAATTTCTTTGAGACTTCATAAAATTTGCCCCACTTCTCCTCCACCCTCTCAAATAAGTCATGCACTCTCTGAACAAAAGGCCTGACCTTTTAATTTAGAGAGTCGCCTGTTTATTTTAAAAACAAGTACATGTAGTAAAACAAAAATATTGGAGTCATTAGCAGTTGTCATGTATTAAAGCAAGACAGGTCCAACAAATATAAACCACCAGATATCCACCAAAATAATTAAGCACAATAAAGCCAATACTTACTACTCAAGTACATGAGAAAACTTAAATAAATCTTGACAGCATTTAGTGACTATCATAGATTTTTTAAAAATAACCCTGCAATGTAATCACTGCATGTTATTATGTTTCCCAATCAATTTCTGTTACCCTAGTTAACTCCAAAACCAATCTCAACCTGTACTGGGGCACATTTTCCAAGTTACATTAGTCTTCAGATAGCACAGCCCAAGACTGAATGGATGGAGGACACATCCATTTAAAAATCAAGAGGTGCAATGAGAAGAACACCGAGGGACTATGCTGCCCCATCAGCAACAAAAATCCTGCAGAAATTGCAATGTTTTAAATTAATACTACCCAAATTTTGGACATTTATTTTAAGTTAAAATAGTTTTACTGCATGCTTCAAAAGAGCCCAGTAAATGTTCCTCCTACCAAATTCAGAACAGATGTTTATAAGCAATCTGAAAATCCATATTGAAGCCAAGTACACAAAGTTCACCAGGACAGCACACTGCTACACCAGACATACGGCCTAAGTTATTTTTCAAGGCTTCTCTCAGCTGTATAAAGCTTTCATTGGCTCTGATAAAAGCTGACACAATCTGATAGTCAAAATTGTCTTTCCATCATCCTAGTGAGGTCTCTTCCTATTCTTCTTTGCAAATACTACACAGAAGAAAAAAAAAGGGAATATTTGGTGCAGAGATAAGCATGAACAACTGTGAGTGCTATTTGAAGATATAATGCCTGCTCAAAGAGTGAAATCTTTCTTCATCTTGCCCAAGCTTTTGATGTATATCTTCATAAGGAAAGGGAGCACAGGATAGCCTCCTTGAAAATCAGTGAGTTCTGCAATCTGGCCCACACAAACGTCACAGTTCAAGAAGAATACGCCTGCATGCACCACCTTTAAAGTCTTATATTGCTATAACAAAAGTATTAGGCATCATTCCTGAGCAGCCTCAGTCAGAAACATCCTTCACGATCCACCAGTGCTTTGGACAGCCTTGGAGTCCTGCCCCTTTCCTCTCACACTGAGACGCTGAGGGAAGGAGGGCAGAGGAGAGGAGAAAGTTCTCTTATCTGTTGTACAACCAGCAATTAAGAAAACCTTTTGTAGAAACACAGGTATATATCTATATATAAAAATATATATAGAAGGTGATATAAGTTATTATACCATTGCATCAAACACATTTGAAGTAATGTTTCACAATAGTTTCAATGAAGTAGGTTAGATTTTCTGCAACAGAGTCCATGTGCCCTTTGCTAAGTCCTGCACAGGTAGCTCCCAAACTTGTGAGCCCGATGGACTGCTGTTAACTCTCAAAAAATGCCACAGGGTGAGCTGCATGCCTTAACATCGAGTTTTTAAACTAAGAGCACTATGATCTTACATCTTACCCAGACCTCAATTGACAATCTACGAAAGAAAGCGTCAAAAAAAAAAAAACTTATACCCACACACGAGGCTTTGCACTGTGCTATGGGGCACTTTTTTTTTTTTTCCCCAAGTCCTGCCTACCCAAAGACTGCTTATACAGCAGTTCTCACAATACAACATGAAAAAGGAACATGTCCAGGGTACGTGCAAGTTATTTGGGAACTGCTGGAGGAAGAACAGAAAATGCAGAGAAAATGGCTCTGGGGAAAAGGCTTGAGGAGAAGCAGCTGTGCTCCATCCTGGTCACAGCTATACCCTCCTGGACACTTCCCCCATCCCGCTCCAAATACGCTCCATGCAAACCCAGCCTTCCCTTCCTGCTCCATCCAGCGCATGGCCGAGGTCCACGCCAAGGCTGACCCGCTGCCTCGGCTGAGGGCAGGGGACGTTACACTAGATTACCACGAGGACCAGCATTTTTAGAGATGGCAGCGCATAAAAAACTAGCAGTGCTTCCTACTGGCCTATGTAAACAGTTAAAGGCTAAATCCAATACTGTAAATGTCACCATAACAATACAGTATTGGGCTTTAAATCAGAGCCCCAAGCATGAGAAGTTCCCTAGATCCAGTAGAGAAATTCCTGACAGGAATATACCGTCTTCTCAGGGCAGCCCCACCAAGTCTTGACATTTGAAAGCCAGGCACACATCACTCCGCTAGCAAAGGAACCTGCGTTCCCGTTTCACAAACTTACGTGCTAACAATGATGGCGTTTCTCAATAGCTTCTCCCTTACAGCCAAAAATAACATCAGACTTTCATTACAAAAGTCTGATATTTTTTCTTAGTAGCTCAAGCATTGAATGTCTGGCTATAAACTATAAATGGATTTTACCAGTTCCCAGCTCCTATTTAATACTTGAAAATTATCTACCACTGTAATCAATTTACACCACCCATTTAGGCTTCCCTATTTTGTTCTGAGGGGAAACGTATTTTGGCAGAACAAGTACCCACTTAACCACAACATAACTTCTTTGTTTTCTTTTTAATGTAGAGATTAATAAATGTAAAAAAGTGTTGGGTGGTTGTTATTGCCATTTTTAAAAGAACATCACACCAGGGGATATTCAATTTACTCCCAGGACAATGGTTTGGGAATGAAAAATACTTTAGTCTGTCAGAGAAAGGCTGATGATCCTGGCATTACAAGAAACACTCACCACAAGCTATTTAAAGTTCAGGCAAAGAAAAAAACACTTTTGCCTTTTTTTTTTTCCTAACTGTACTTTTTAGCCATTGGGGAATAAAACCAAAGAATATCTCCAAAGCTAAAGTAACGTTAAGCAAGGAAAGGCTAAACTCAGCTTACTTTCATGCTGCAGCGCTTCTTACACTATACCAGCCCATATTTAAATGGGTTTTGTCCACAATTGTGTTATAATCAGATTTATATTAGTTGAACATCTGAGTTTTAACATAATAACGCACAGAACCTTTTAGAAGTCAGTTTTGAGTTAAAGCCAAAACATACCTTTCCATTTCTATTATTTAAGACTAGCAACTTTTTCTTCCAACTCTCACCAATATCTTTTTCTGTTCGCAAACACCCCTCGAGCAGAACAACGATTTTGGTGAATGCCTAACTAGCAGCGACTTTAAAATAAAAGTTACAAAGGCTTGAACAAAATCCATCAACAAATAAGAACGTAAAAGCAGAAAACACCTTACTGCACCACCGGCCAAGTGATTAGACTATATATATATATATGTATATGTCCTTTAAGCTGGGCCGTTCTTCGAGGTGCACCTTCAGCCTGCCCCACAGGGCTATCCACCTCAGAGGCCGGCGCAGGCACAAGGCTCTGCGAGGGGCTCGCGTTAAAGGCAGGGGCGGTATCAAGCCAACGAGGGGCCCTCGTAGAAGGAGCTCCCGGCACTTTCCAAGCGCGGCTGCTTCGAGCGCCGGAGCCCTCCGGCAGCAGGAGGCACAAACCCAGGG
>NW_010583323.1:46630-70545 GCF_000705375.1 Tinamus guttatus
CGCAACTCTGACCCAGCTGGCGCTCGTGCTGCCCTCGGCCGGGCCTCGCCTGCTCTGGGATCGGGCTCAGCTGGAGCTGCGGGGTTTCTGCTTCCAGCGTCAGGGCAGAGGAGCCAGTCGTGAAATAAATATCCCTTCTCCCTCCCCACCGCCCCCCCTCCAAAAAGAGAAAAAAAAAAAAGGCAAACAAAAGTACAGTATTAAAGGCAGCTCCGCGTTGCAGACTCCATTGATGTGATTTAGAGTGTCCCTGGTTGCCTAGCACTGATGCTAGTTGTTAAGGAGGAGAAATGCAGGAGTGTGCAATTTTTCACTTAGTTTTAGTGATGCTGCTTGATGCATTAATTAATTAATCTAGATTGCTGTAGTAAAGACATCTTAATAGGCTAGACTAAGGTGAGCAAGTTTTAGATTTCAGTTATTAGGGGGATGGAATTGCATTATTGAAACTTTGCATATGCCGTTCAGCACGTCCAGCTGCTCCGAATGCTGAGGACGCCACATGCAAAAGCGCTCTTTGTTTGTGCTTTTATAACAGAATTTGGATCGCTGTCATCCAGCGCAGAGAAACTGAGCGTGTGCGAGGCCGTCGCTGCAGTTCTGCGTCCGTGACGAAGACCTGTCAGGATGGGGAACAGCGCCCTGAAAGCCCACCTGGAGACAGCGCAGAAGACCGGGGTGTTCCAGCTAACAGGAAAGGGCCTTACGGAGGTAAGAGACCTGGAGCGTGGACGTGGCTCTTCCCGTGGGTCACTGCCACTCCTGGGAAGGGGTCCCCGACGCGTTCTTGCGGCACGCTAAATGCATGCATTTTTATAAATGGCTCACACTGATTCCAGCAATATATTTTCTCCTTTTTGCAGTGCAGATTTTTGCTTGCTCTGTCTTCTAATTGAGAATTTGTCTGTCATGGCATCTGTTTACTTCTGATCTTCTGCTTTAGAATGAATGAATGCTCAGGAAATGTGTTTATTAGTTGCAGTGTTTTGTTGTGCTTTTTAAAAATGGCTCAACTCAGGAAACTGTAAAATTGACTGAGAAAAAAAACTTTTTTTTTTTTTAAGCTGGAATGTTACCTAAAAAGGTACTGCACAACCTGTGGCATTATAGGATTGCAATTTGTGGCATTTAAATACTTAAGCTGTGTTTAATCATAATCTTGTGGACAGCCTAGACAAGCTGGTCACATGGCTACAAGTATCCACGTTTAAATATATTGGGAACTGTCTTGACTTTGAGTCAGTCACACAAAAACATGGAATGTACTGGAGGTGTAAGCCTAGTAACAATTCATAGGTTAGCCAAAATAACTCAATCACAGTACTCACAGTAATTTTCTATGATTTTTTCTAAAGTATCTCCTGCTATTCCACCATCTCTCTCTCTCTTTTTTTTTTTTTTCCTCCCTCTGCCCCCCTAAGAGAGAATCCAAATCACCGATCTGTTGACTAGGACTTCCTGATAATCATATGATCATTGTTGCCTTTTTTTTTTCCTAATGCCAAATGCACATTAAAGTGGTAAGATCTGGAGGATTAGTAGGCAAAAATAAGACAAATGGTTTACATAGTTCTTTTAAAAGGAAAAATTGGAAGACATTCTCAATTTCAACTCCCCCCAAATTCTTTTCCCCCTATTTCAACATTGATGAAAAGTGTTTTTTTAAAAACATGTATTAGTGAATTTGTTGACTTAACTACATACTGATGATTAAATGTTGTGTAGGCCAGTGTAATGATTCATCTATGAGTTAGTTTCAGATGTGTGTACCTTGAACATTTGAAGATATGGCAACTGTTTTAATGCAGTATCTTTTTTTTTTTTCCCCTCACCCCTCCCCTCCGCTAGTTTCCTGAAGATCTGCAGAAGCTGACGAGCAACCTAAGGACAATAGACTTGTCGAACAATAAGTTGGAGATCCTACCACCGCTGATAGGAAAGTTTTCCTTTCTGAAGAGCCTTGCGCTAAACAACAACAGACTGAGTATGCCTGCTAATTTATATCTCCAGAGATTTTTAAAATAATAAGCTTAACTTATTTGATCAGAAAATAAATTTAATGGTTTAACTCTCACAGGATGTAAATGGGAAGTTTAGTCACCTAAACTGAAATCTTTGGAATTCATGTACAGGAAAAACAAACAAATCGTGAATTCTTCTGCACTAGTTTCCAACTTGGTTGTATTATCAGTTTTACAATTACATGTAAGTAGTTAAAACCATGTAGCTTCTGCGCTGTGACTTGTCTGCTCTGCAAGTTTAACAGCTTCAGATTGTTTAGTCCTTGTACAAAGAACAGGTAATGAAGATGATCTGTAGAAAATATTGCTGGCCATTCAGTGGTTGTTACTGTATCTGTTAGGCACGGCCTGTGGAACTTCAATGAAATTTAGGAAACCCTGAGCTATAAGAAATACTGTCTTTTGGATGACTAATAAAATTCTTGCCTCTGTATAGGAAATCAGGTTGAGCTGAAGAAATTGACTGCATTTTTGTGTGTGCAATTGTGCACCATCTGCTTTTTCTTTCCTTTTTAACATAATTTAAAAACCTCTCTGTTTCTGCAGCACAATTTAGGAGAGCTCTAAGAATTAAGGCTGAGTGAAACCTAGCAGAGCTTACCTGATGAGGTTTGCTCATCTGCTAGTATGATACAGTATGACTTATCTGAGAACTTACTTTTGAGAAAGTTGAGTTGTAACTTTGAAGGGTTGCAGCAGATCTATGAAGCTATGAACAGGACATGCTCCAGGATACACCAGCCAAGTGGTTAGTGAAGAGTGTAAATGATAGCCTAAAATCCCCTCAGAGCAGAGCAATAGTTTCAGCCTGTAGTTTGAAGGCCTGCTCCACAGATCTAGTATATTTATGAAAGGTGGTTAAAAAGTATCTGTTGTCAGTGGGTTTGTTTGCTGTGCAGGAACTCTTGTCTTCAATGAAGAATTTAAGAGAGTTCCTGTGAGAAATTACTATAATATAGCACAGTGTTTTCTGTGCAGAAGCTTATTTGACTTAAATAGATGCAAATGTTTGCTGTTCTTTGTTTAGGTAATTTCTTTTGTTCTGTGACTTGTTTTTAGCTGCTTTACCTGAAGAGCTCTGTAAACTGAAAAAACTGGAATCGTTGCACTTGAATGGCAATCACTTGAGGCAACTACCAGCTGCATTTGGACAACTTTCAGCTCTCAAAACTCTGAGCCTTTCTGGAAACCAACTTCGGACTGTGCCTACACAACTGTGTGGTCTTCGCCACTTGGATGTGGTAGATCTTTCCAAAAACCAGATCCAAAATGTGCCTGACACAGTGGGAGAATTGCAGGCAATTGAACTCAATTTGAATCAGAACCAGGTCTGGTAACTAAGATGCTCTAGGCATGTGGATTCAGGATGTGATTGTTTGTCTTGGGAGTTAGCTTGTCCCAGAACAAACGCTGAGACCGCCAAAACTTTATAGATAGAAGAAAAGTCTCCCGAATGCAACAGAAATGGGCTAATCACTACTAAATTTGTATACTGTGGTATCTTCAGCTGCATGATTTGACTGTCAGGTCCCTACTCAACAAATGTTTTAGGTTATCTTTTGCATAGCTAAATTTGGGATTTATCAGTTAAACAGATGTGTGGGTTGCCAATCATCATGGAAGAACAAAAACTACTTTTTTCACTGTTGCTTAAACATTATGGTCATTAAGAAGTTACTGCTAATATAGCTAATATTCACAGAATAATTTTCCACATTAGTCTCAAACGCAGCCTACTACAAGTAATCACAGATCACTAATCCAATTTCACTTTTGTTCTTTTCCTTTGTATCAGATATCCCAGATCTCAGTGCAGATCTCCCACTGTCCACGCCTCAAAGTACTCCGTTTGGAAGAAAACTGTCTAGAACTCAGTATGCTTCCTCAAAGTATCCTCAGCGATTCCCAGATCTCACTGCTTGCAGTAGAAGGCAACCTCTTTGAGATCAAGAAACTCAGAGAACTTGAGGGTTATGACAAGGTTTGTGTGTTTTACTTTTTGCAGAGAAGCTTCTTGTAAACGCCTTACCCAGGGCTTTTTTGGAGTATTAATAGAGTTGCTGTGCTGCTTCTGAAAAGAACTTCAAGAATTCTTTAAAGATTAATGTTCTTATAGGATTCAGGCTCAGTGTTCTTCCATCAGGGTGTTAGGAGGGTAGGTAATGATGACAGGTGTGTGTGTGTGTACGCGCGCGCGCGCAAGGAGAGTAAATCTCTTTGACAGGGTGGAAAAGCAGGATAAAAAGGAAGTAGAAACTAAGAGATGCTCTGTCACACTGCAATCTTGGCTGTTTGCAGCCTTAACACTTCAGATGAACATCCTGAGGGCTTTCAGGAATAGCAATCTGAATTGCAGCAAATTGCTGCAAGACATGTCTTTTTTAAAATAACACTTTAATGATTTTGTCCACCAAATAATAATCCTTTAGCTGCAGAGTGCTTTGGACTCTGTGAGAAGGTTAGCTGTTTGCAATTATAAGTCTTTTCATTAACTTCTGCATCTTAAAATTATTATTATTATTTTTTTTAATATAGTACATGGAACGGTTTACAGCTACAAAGAAGAAGTTTGCGTGATCATTATTCTGACCCTGTGTGGCCTTGGAAAGAAGAGTTTGAGTGAAGCACCTGCTTCTGTGACTTAAACCAAGACCAATGAAGGAGACTGATCACACTATTCTCTCGAGTAGTCTGATAGCTCAGCAGGCTCTAAGGCAACATCAAATAAACCTGAAGTAGAAAACATGGATAGTGAACTGATGAACGTGCCCGGGGCTGGTTTAGATTCCTCGCCCTTAGAGCTTTTAGCACACTGCTTGTTCTCCTTTGTCTGAGCCCTTCCTTTGACAAGAAAGGGAACAAGTGTTTTGAAGCTGCCACAGCTTCTCTCTGGGAGGAAGCTTAGTGCTTTAAGAGGATTACTTCTCCTGGAAATACTTTTCCATGTTAGTGCACTGAAGTTCTGCTACCAAAGCAGAGCCAAAATGTTGTCATATGTCTTACTGTCAGCATGCTACAGCAAAGAGCTTTCAAAGATGTTATAGTTCTTAACCTGTGTAAGCTTTTATGAAGCACAAATAGTTATAGCTGTTTTATTGCTTCTAGTAAACAAATCATGTTTTGAGCATCTGTCTTTATTTATACTGTACTTCAGACTTTCTTCCCCTTGAGCAAGAATTGCACTACAGTCCCCTTCTGCCTGAGCTGTATCTAATAAAAATTACATTTTACCTTCACTGCATTCCCTAAAAATGTATTTTGATGAGGATATCCTTGCAGCGAGTCTGTGCACAGAGCTATGCTTAAAGTCTTAGTCATTGCTTCTGCCTTACTCACCCAAAGCAACCAGGCTAAAGTGTATACAGTCATGCAACAAGTGCTGAAAAGGAAAATGTGTTTTAGTAAAGCATTTTGAAAAAGAGCTTAAAACTTGGCACAAGTGCAGCTGTTAACCACTTTAGTAACAAGCTAATTGTTGAAGCCCTGGCTTTAGGGACTTCGCTCCATCAGTTGGTCATAGCAGTTTTTGTTGTGGTTTTTTTTTTTTTTTTTCTTTTTTTCTTTTTGGGAGAACGCAAAGTAGGCTTATATGAGCCCAGGAGCAGTAATTCAGTTATATACCACATGTTTGGAAAAGCGCAAAGTGGAAAGTGCCTTAAATGCCTTTCTTGGCAAGGTAAGCATGGATGCATTGGTGACTGCAGTTTAGAGGTAGTTTTACTTTTTTGTTCTATACCTCTGCTTTCCTGCACAAGGCAGGAAAGGCATTTAGACAATCAACTACTTGATTTCTGGATCTGCAATTAAAAAAAATGAGGTGATCTTAGTTTAAGTTAGTGTTCATAAGGTGCTTAAAAGGATTATCCAGTTTCCTGTCCCTGTTCACAAGCAGTGTTGCTATGTAAGAAATAAGTAAAAAGGTATGAAGTAGCTCCTTACACAAAGGACAGATGTGATCCAACATTAAATAAGAAACTACTTAAGAATCTCTGTTCTGGGTATATACCATGGGGAGGAGGGGAGAACTAGTTTTCCCTAAAGAGCTGACAGCAGAATAGCCTCTTTCATAGCTACTTTGTTTTGCAAGACAACTAGGGAAGTATTTTCAAAACACACCTGAATGACACTATCCCTGCACAGCGGCTGAGGAGGCTCAGCTTTCTGCTAGGTTATGACCTGGAGAAGGCTGTCAGGGACTAGGTTAAAGCCCAAGGCCTTTGATAAAAGTTCAGCTCATCCCACTTGATACCCAAGTGGTCTGAAGTACTTTTCACAGATTTGTCATTCATGAGACAACATTCCCAGGACAAAGCCTCTTATTTTAGCATATTTTATATTTGCAGAAGGGAGCAACTCACCTACTGAAGGCTCTATAGTCAATATGTATGCCTTCTCAAGCACTAGGTTATGGTTTTATTATAAATCAGTGTGCTCAGGTATGTTCCCCTCCTCCCTTCAATTTGTGACATTTTTCAGAAATCCTTCACCTATTCAGCATAAATGACAAAAAAAGGCAGAATAATTTAAGGGAAAAATCAGCAACAGAACAGTTGGAAAATGATTCAGTTAAGACTGATATTAAAGCAGCAGGGGGAAGCACCTCTGCTTCTGGAAGCATTTAAGATCCTAAGTCAGCCTTATGTGGTCACTAGTACATTGAGAAACTTTTCAGCTACTCATTGCTAGGCTCCTCCGCTACCTCGGAGTTGCAACTCTTCCAACATTTTTGGCAAACAATGCAAAATACTATGCAAGATACTGCAAGATCAGAAGACTCCTCCCAGCCCATCCCTTCATTTGTTACCAGGATTTCTGTGAAAGACAAAAATAGAAGAGGAGCTTCCTAGTTGAACAGTAGCACTTAGTTCTGCCAAGTTTTTCAAGGACAGGAAACTGAGCAAAGACCATTTTAACTATGAGAAAACAGTTCTAAAACAGATTCAATTATAAAAGTCTGTATTTTGCTGTGCACAATATATAAACACAATCAAAAGCAGAAACTGTAAACCTTCATTCTTAATAGCATTCAGAAATAAAGATGCACAAGTGTTGATTCTGTCCAGATGTGGAATTTCAGCATCTATTCTACAGACAACAGTAAGACAATACAAGCAGCCCACTGTTCTGAACTTTAAGGCACCAACTCCCTCAAGGGCTCAGCTCTTGCTACATCAGAGAACAGTATTTATACTCAGCTAATACTTGAGCTAAGAGTATCTTATTTGTGAGTTGTTCACTGCAATATTAAGATTCTGTATACCAGTCATGGCATTCTCTTAACCAATGCACTAATGTGATTATTGCTCAGGGAAGTCAATAAAACAGACTTGTAGTAGCAAGGGAGAAAAACAGTTGAAGGTGTTTCAAGCAGCTAAAGAACAGGTCTGCGTTGATCTAAGCAGAACAAGACAACTGCTTTTGTCTCCTGAAACAGGAGACAATCACAATTAAATACATAGACTCTGCTTTCACGATCAGCAGCATTCTTTCAATTAACCTGAAGTTCTTAAGGAAAAAAATTGCATTCCAATCCCTTATGCTTTACCCTAAGATAAATTTTTAAGTTTATTATGCAATGTTGTTACAAGTGCTTTTTGCTATCTGGGTTTTTAAGCATATAATCTTCATTACTAATGAGGGTAGAGAACTCACTTTTAAAACTTAGTATTTTCCAACAGTTACCAGGAAGTGCTTCACAAGTATCCAGTCATCTAAAATTGCTATCATTACCTTATTCACATTAGACAGTCTTCCACTGCCCTACATGCAGCAGTTCCATTCTTTGGTCAGGATTTTGTTTTAATCAATCTCAAGTTGTCCTGGGAGTGAGCTGACAGTATACTAGTCACACTGATTGTATTACCACTGAGAAGAAAGTGTCTAACTTTTTTAAAAAAATCTGAAATTTAAGCAAATTAGTCTCATCTCACTAGCCCCAGGATTTTCTGCTAATGGCTATACAATGCTTGGTTATTTTTTCCTTTTAAGTTTGGTTTGGAGATTTATTTTCTCCATCCAACATTCACTACTGCAGGTTAGACTGAAGTATCATTTTCACTTTCATTACAGACATAATACACAGCTAACGCCACCCATCAATATGGCCACTTGGTATTTACTTGTCAAACAAAAAAAAAAAAGGAAATAATGAAAAAATGTTTTTCTTCGTAGGAAGAAAGCTTTATCTCATCCCACCTGGTCAGACTCCTCTATTCTGCAAAAGAATATTTTAGCTGCAGTCAATTTTAATTTGAAATATTTCTAATTGTCAGCCCTAAATGTGCAATAAACCAGTCAGCCATCTATTTCAAACTAGTTTATTAAGAACTAGCACACAGTTCTTCCTAAAGAGTTAATGCTTCCTCCAGAATTGTGACCAGAACTTCACTTGTAATAAGCTTCTCTCTGTTTTCAGTAGCTTTAAGACACTCCCCCCAAATTCACTGCTGAGAACAAAACTCTGCACAAGGGTCTCAGTCACTACATTAGCACTACTTTGATTTTGCACTGGAGAAAGGCATAACTGAACTCCAATAAAAATTGACCAAGGTAAAATCCGATATGGGATGAGAAAGCTACATGTTTTTCAACTAGCTACATTGCATCATTCATTTAAAGATTAGATGGGTGTAAAATTTTCCTCCATTAAATAAATACTTTCTAGGGAAGTGATTTCTACTCGTATGTGCATGGTGTTTGGATCATTATGTACAGAACACATTGCCAGAACAAGGCAGCACAATTCCCTTAATCTGGCCTCTAAAACAATGTCACCTTAAAAGTGAAGAAAACAAAACCGGTATAACTCCTCCAGTTACCTTTACATTAAAGTTTGTGTTTAGAAAGTGTTTTAAAGCCCTCAACCCAGAAGTAGTAACTAGTGGGCCATAAACTCTTAAATCTTGTAGTACACTAACTCAGTCTCAAGCCACTCTTATGTGGTTTGGATTGCAAAACTATGGTTAGCCAGCTAGAGATACAAGGCAGACAATACTCACCAATCCCTATTTTAGTGATGACACTCAACTTGAGGTATTTTAAACTGTGTAAAGTGCCCTCTCCAACTTTCAATGGCCAAATTCAGGTTAACCTGAATTCATTCCACTTGAACAAGGGACCATATTTTGGAGGCAGGAAAATAGTCTGGGGAGGGAAAAATAAAACAAGTCTGAACATTCTCAAAGCCATGACACTTTCAGCCCTGAGCAGTTTGAAGGAAGTGAAGGCAGATGAAGAGGAAGTAAAGTTGGCTACTTTCTTGGAAAGAAGGCCAAGCCTACATGAAGCAATAAAAAAAATTAAAAGAGAAAGAGCCCCTATAGAAAGGGTATTGCTTCATATTTCCCAGCCCCTCTTATTTCAGAATAGGAGAGTTTCACAGATCCATGAATATGGTGGTTTGCAGCTGGAGAGACAGTGTCACTGAACAATGACATCAGGCTTTAATTGTCAATGAGTTTCTTGGCTCTGGTGTTGGCTTCCTCAATGCGCTGCTTGTTTGAATCCGCCTAAAAAAGAAAGAAAGAAAAAAAAAAAGATGCAAACTAGATGCAAAACTACTTCAAACTAACAGGGACCTCTGAATTGCAGGGTATTAGTGTTGTCATAGACAGAGACCAGAGTTTTATAAGCTGGAAGTAATTTTTTGTCTAGATGAAGTTTGTTTCAGACGAAAACAACAAACATCAGAAAAAAAACATAGTAGCCTTTTGCCAACCTTCAAAAACACAACTGTTGCTTCAGCAAGGCAGGAAGAACATTGACAGAACAAGGGGATAAACATTCCCCAAAGATATTCTCTTTCTCTTCAAGAGTTTAAATAACTTGGAAACCTCTACAACACAGCTTCCATACTACAGACCAAATAAAAAATATTAAACAAAACCAAAAACGGTCTATCAACGTAAAGTAAGAATTACTTTGCACAGTGCACATCTCTAGTTTTCACCTCCACAAGGCCCTAGTGTCACACTAGTATGGTATCTCTAAGAACGACACTTTGTTTTCTATTTTTCTCTGTTACTACAGCACCAAAAACAAGCCACTGCATCTAGCTGAGCAAATATCAGGATGGAGATTCATAGAAGAGTATAAGAAACTTCAAAACAATTCCCTATCCAGGCAGGAGTCACAAATAAGCCCAGAAATAGCCTCTGCCCTCCCCAGATGAACTGAGCTCACAAGAAGCTACAGCCAATCCTGCTATTAGCCATTTCACACAGAGTGAAATGGGTTAGGGAAAAAATTAAGGCCCTTAATGGCAAACAGCTAGGACAGTAAGGTGTTCATTACCATTTCTAAGCAACAACCTCTAAATTTAATGCAACAGGAACACTTTGACCTTACCTTTACATTTATCCGGTCTATTTGTTTATTCTGGGCATCAATCTCATTTCCCATATCCAAAGCCATATTTTTCAAATTCCCCAGAATGTTTCCTACTTGAGTGAGATTTTCATCCATTTCATCTTCTCTGGCATCATTTGTTATCCTATTCAAATATTAAACAAATGTTTTCATAAACAAAGAATTTGCTTTTCCTCAGCTCAAATTTACCATATTAGATTTTTCTCAGTACAAATTTACTCAATACACATAATATTCAAGCCAAGTAATTTTCCCCTTCCTTGTAATAACCTTGTATTCCAAGAAGGCCAAAAGAGACTAAGGCATAAACTCTAAGGCCATTTTAGCAATATTGAAAGCAACAGCTACAAGAGAAAGCTCAAGGCATGAGATTTTATCAGTATACTTATATAACAGTAAAGGTGCTAGACTTTAGAAGTCACCTGTTAACGAGCACCAAAGCTCTAGACATCATATCCAGAAAGATAATCACTGAAAATACCCCACCACTGCAGGGGAAATATATATGTGTGTGTGTGTGTGTGTATATGAGTGCACAGGAACTCTACACTGCACCTACTGAAAGTATAGATATATCTAATCTTTTTAAGTAGTAGATCCTCCGAGCCTTAGCATATTTTAAAGTTAACAGGTACAATACATCTGCAAAGAACCTGATGAGCAGTAGCTTAGTCTATCTGCACTGGGAGTGATAAATGAGGAAACAAACCGTGCAATATATCCTCCACTTGGCCCTCCAGAAGCCTGAGGCTGCTGATTGACTCTTCTTGGTTGCATAGATATCACGTGGTCTGCTGAGTTCTCGGTGCCATCTCCCCAGGCTGATCGATGCGCCCTGCTAGACTCAAAGTTCTTCGCCCTACTCAATAAAAATCAAAAGTCTGAGGTGCTACATCTGGAAAAAAAATGGCTTCTTGATTGAAGTTCTGCCTTAATCCAGGATCAGATTCAGAAACATATCTTGTGTCCTAATTGGAAAATACATGTTGTATAGAAAAAAAATCTGACTCTATAACTCTTTCTATCAGGATAGAGCTGAGTTACTCTGCAGGCAGTTTAATTTGATCTCAGTGTTAACACAAGTGCAATATTCCTGAAGTATCTCAGCAAAAACGCAGTTTATGACAGTATCAGAGAGCTTACACTGTCAAAATAAAGCTGCATTTACAACAGAAGCTAGTCTACGGACAGGTTCAGATACTTCCCAGGAAAAAGGAAATGAAGAACCTTCCCCAAATGAAAGTAATAGCACTACGCAAGAACATCATCAATCCAAACCTTTAGTGGTTTTGAGTATCTTCACCAGATTACGTTTGATATTTTTTTATCCACCATTTTCTATTGCCAAATCTTTCTTGTCAAAAAGATCAAGTGTATATGTGTGTGTATATATATTTTAAGTAACAAGCTAAATCTAGAAAACATGTATGAAATAGCAAGCATGTCTAAATACTCCTTTGGCTCTGCAGTTAAACAGTACTAAGTCCATTATAGTGAGAAACAAACCAATCATAATATTTTTACCATATAATTCAAGAGACAAAAAGCCTGAAATGAATTAACTTTAAGAATCACATACCTACAAAAGCATAAGAGGAAGGAAAATATACAAGCAGTTTCACATTTTAAAGTGTAAAATAAGCTGTATTGAAGAGATATTCCCTTCAACACATAACCCAAATAGGAAGCTACTACTTTTCCAGCAGTCTAATCAATGAAATACAATCTAGGTTGGAATACATGCAAGAGTTTATGAATCATAACTGAACAGTTACACATGGTTAAATTGTACAGAAACATGAACTAGTCAATTCTGGCAACTTTTAGGTTTGCTGCAACTAGACTGAGCATATTTTAATCCACTAGACTAAAGCTGCAGCAGGAGCACTCCATGTGCTTGGATGAGGAAAGCTGCAGGTACCAGCAGTAACAGTGAGGAATTTATCAAACAATAAAGTGGCCTGAAACTATTTTCACATCTGCAGCAGATAACTAGAAACACCAACTGTTGCTCAAGCTAAGCAAGGTTTTTAAAAAAAACACGCTTCTCAAAATCTGATTTTAAGAGCTGTATTTCAAATTATTGAACATTAGTTCCTCTCCCTCAATGTTTAGCTTTCTTAGGAGTTGGTAAGATTTTCAATTTGTACAGTCTGACAAACCGGCATGGGGTCAGGCGTGTGGTCAAGATTCCCACAGCCAATATAGTGTGTAAGAGCTGGCTCTAGTCACATCACTGTTACAACACAGCACAGCCACGAGGAGCCCTGCATGCAGACATCATGCACATGCAACACACCCCAGAGAAGCATCCCCTTAGTCAGCTGGTTACATGTACATGCTGCACTACCAAGACTGACCTTCTGCTAAAATCCGCTTTCACCAGCTAGGTGAACACAGCTTCTTATCTTAGTCTTCATTTTTAGAAAGCAAACAGCAGTGTTAGGAGAGAATGGAGAAGAAAGAACAGTAAAGACCAGCAAACAGGCAAATCGCTGTTAGTATACAGGTATTAGAGTAGTGTCTATGCCTTGCGCTTTTACAACAAAGTTTTCAAAACCTCAATAAGCTGGGGAGGGGGAGAACCAAGAAAAAGCAATATTTATTACATTCTGATTTAAGCTTGTGATTTGTGAAAAAATATTAAAACTTTTGTAGACAACCCATTAGCAAATGATACATTGACAAAAATCTGTTCTATTCAATGATTAAAATTTACCTATGCAGCATATTTGACAATATTTTCCTAAAGCTATATCATATACATGTGAAAAACGCTCACAGCTTTTTTCTTGCTCTTCTACTCTACATGTCATTGCCTGTTTTTGTACCCAACTTATTAAGCCTTTTACTGCAAGCAGTGTACTTGGGGTGCATCACAAGAGCTCACAAATTCGGAGTTTGCTCAGTGCCAATAAAAGCTGCTCAATATCAGTGGGTGAAAACACTCTAAGTTTACCAGCCTGGTAAAGTTACTATGAAACTAAGCACAGCTATTCAAAGCCCAATGCAGAGCTATTAATCATTTAAGGATAATAAAACTCTAAAGATTCAGTTTTAGAAGTTACCTTCATATCTAAAGTAAACTCTTTAAAAATACCCTATTGAATAAGCAGGCTCAGCTAGCTGCAATGTATTTTTACTAAAATTTCAGATACCTCTCAGCCAGATCATGAGACTTTCCTCTCCATGAAAAAAGGAAAAAGGCTATTCACTTACATAGAATCATAGAATGCTTAGGGTTGGAAGGGACCTCTAGAGATCATCTAGTCCAACCCCCCTGCACACGCAGGGTCACCTAGAGCATGGTCACTTTTAATTTATTTCTTCTTCACATAAAACGACACTGATCACAATTGGTTCACACAAAACAACTTTGTAATTTGCTGCATAAAGCATTTTTAAAGAACACTAATTTCTGATAATTGCTTTGGTTAAATGTTGAGAACTACAAATCAAGTATCATAAAACAGACATTAGTCTTCAACAACTTGGATATGGTGTTCATATTGCTGACGAGATCAGCACTGAAGTGAGTCTACAAGAATGTAGTCACCAATGAAACTAAAGCTTTAAGTCCTTCACCTGCTGCTCTCCTACTCTCCTCCTCCCTAAAGCATGAACATTTTCATTATCTGGAGAACTCATATTGCTTTTTTCCCCCCTCCAAAACACAAGTTTTCTTGCATAACACTGAATTATAATATTGACTAGAACAGCGTTACCAAGCTTTTAATAAGTTAATAGAGAATACTTCTGGCAAGAGATGATTTTCAGAGTCAGATATCTAATGGACAGTGATTTATATGTGGCTATACAGCTATTCTAAGCACTGGTACTGTCCTACTAACTACAAACATTAGAGAGAATAGAGTGCAGTCAAGCAAGATGATTTACAGCACCTATACTTACAGTGCAAGAGGCACAACACATATGCAAGTAAGTTTTAATACTTATGTATGATCTAGAAAAGTTTTACATTTAAAGGTACAATCAGTTTTGATAGATTCAGCTTTTTTTAGTTATTACAGGCCATCTCCCAGTTGATTAGTTATTGGTAGCACCCTAGAATTTTATGCTCACATATCAATTTAACCAACCTGTTGCAAGGACAGACACAGAGCCCACAACACTTGTTGAGCTCCGTCAGTGTCTTCTCAGCTTCTCTCATGTCCTTGTTTATCTGGTCCATGCCTTCTTCTATGCGATTTAGTTGTTCTAGAAAAGAGACGAGCAACCTGAGCAAACACGGATGTTACTGGGGGAAAGACACAGCAATCCTTTCAAACAGGGAATTCAAAAGGTGGAGCTTCATCTTCATAACAGCTTTGCTCCTCTGTCCTCCAGAATTTTTGGTAGAAAACAAAAGATTAAGTGATTAAATTTTGTCATATTAAGAATATCTTTCCTATTCTTAGAGCAGCACTTCAGTAGCTACTTGTAGAATAAATATAAAGTTATGTTATCATGGAAGGAAACTCCCTCCAGAGTTCACTCGAACTGCAAAAGCTAGATTGTGCTGTAACTAGAAATTTCTTTGAGAAAATTTAAATCCTCTTGTAAATCCTACAAGCAGTAGAATATTTGGGAATATCTAATAAATACAATTTATTATATATTGAACATATTGGAATATCCAATTAGTGCATCCCATTTTTACATAAACTTCAGTTTCAGCAACACCTCAGCAATAACCTTTTTTCTTATAGTCATAATGCTGATTTTTAACACTAGAAGGGGAAGGGGAAGAAAGAACTCACCTCCCTGTTCATCCAGCATGGTGATAGTCTTGATGCCTACATCCTGGGACTGTAGAAATAAATTTGCAGATATAAAGAACAGCTTCCAATATCATACTGCTAAAACACAAGTCTCTAGAGTAGATTTGATAAGCCATCCAGTTTTGCAATAAAAGTATTGTGCCACTAATAGCTTCTGTATTAAGTGAACACTAAACATCAGCTTAAGTCTTGTGCTAGGCTAATAATGTATAACACTATTAGGGATAGCGTGCCTTATAAAATTATTGTAACAAAATTTACTGTAATACTCAAACTGAGATCTGCCACAGCTAAACATTTTTTAAAAAAGGTAAATTTTAACTGCCTCATTTGGAAAAAGTGACATTTAATTCAACTAATCCCTACCACTGCAATGAGAAGGTCCTGGAAGTCTGAGCTGGGGGGGAACACCCACCAACAACAAACCACCACACAGAATACAGCCTACGAATCCCATTCCTGGGAACTTAGCAGAAAGGATCAGAAAATTAGACCATCACTAGTTTTAGAAGCAGGCAAAAACTTGCAGTTGGTATTATATCAAAGTATAGTAATTCACTAGCCCAGTCTTGGAACTGGCATAAAAGTTACACCCATGTTTTGCTATAAATTTTCAGCATAGAAGTTCCTATGCTTAGAATTACTTTATTTTAAGAATCACCAGAGTGCTACATGGTTAAAATGAGTTTGGCTCATCGTATGTATCAAATGTTCTTAACATTCACATCTGAGAGATTCACCAGGTTATACCAATTCAAATACCTCACTGATAAGAGAAGCATCTTTAATTCCACAAGATTAACTACAGTATACAGTGAACAGAGGTTCTAAAGTGGGGTTGACCTAATAAAAGATCTTGTTTTTCAGAGTAATTTTTACTGTTCTTACAGAAAAATCTTTCAAGATTTTGATGCTAAAAGACTTAGCATTAGCGTTGAGAGAAATTAATACTTATTCTCTGGATTCCCTTTTGTCTATGGCACACTCAAGCATTGGAAGGTTTTGCTGAGCCAGTTAATTTTTGCTACCTCAATTACAGCTAGCTACTAGCTTGCTGTATTTTCAGAAATTATGGTATCAGAAGTAAACTTTCAACTATTTTTAGGAGCATAAAAATATCATGTGTAACAAAGAAGAAAAAATTCATAAGTCAGAGTAAACCTGAAATACAGAATTAATTTGTTTAAAGCCAAATATGCGGGAGCTTGAAGTTTTATCATCATACTTAACTATTTGAAGGCTGCAACTGATGAATAGATGGCAAAAAGGTACATGTGGAACTACTTTTGTTTAGAACCAAGAGCAGACTTCTAAACCTCACCCTCCCTCAAAGCAGCACATTTCGCACTGTTCACAGGCAGAGTGAGCCAAAAGACAAATTGGTGCTGCTATGAGAATCAAGTGATACAAGCAGTTAGAAAAAAGATTTTCACTTAAAGGAAATAGGGTATTAGTTACTCTAATCTGATTTTAAAAACCATGGAAAAAATAGATGCAAGTATTCCAACTCCATCATCTAAAGTAACAGCTTCAAATAATTGTCTTCCTCAAAAAACAATCAGTTCAGGAAAAAAAAAAAAAAAAAGACACACACACCACACAAAAAGCCCTGAAGGTCACCATGTGATAGCTAGCATGGAGTTAACATGCAGCTGCTTATAATGCAATGGAATTAATCCCCAAAGAATTCAAAAACATTTCCTTACCTCAATGGCCAAGCCAAGAATCCTTCTGGTGCTTTCCAAGGACTAAGGAAAAAACAATAAAAATAATTAAAAAAAAAAAACAGTATCGACAGCCCATGTCAGCGTTTGCTAGTCTTCTTTACCAGTTCACTTCAGTGATACTAGCACCCAAAGGTTCATTAGCCAACCCATAATACACAGGTGACTGCATAATGACAGAACACACAACTTTAATTAGTACACTCTTGTTTTTCAATATTTACCAGTCTTTGCTTATTCCATGGAAAAGTCATTATAAGAAGGAAAAAAAAAAAAAACCACCCACAAATCAGGCACTGAATATCAACATGATTTAGAAGAATGTAGGCACTCAGGCTGCTTTGTCTCAGTAATCATGACTGGGAAATCAGCACTCAGTTAAGGAGGTGGCTATAAAATTCAAGCTAAAATTTCACCCTCACTTTCAGGAAAAACCTTAACTCCAGCATCTACTGGGTAAAGAGATGTTTGGAACATTTAGCTATGTTCTTGCCGAGTCAACATTCCAGACAGATATAGAGTATATATAATAATGTAGATTATATTCTTGAACAGATCATTACTGTTCCCAGGTGGCTTCCTAAAATATTTACCTCATCAGTGACTTGGTTGGCCCTCAGCTGAATTTCCTCAGGTGATAATTCAGCCATGTTGAGCAACAATCCCTTTTTATGCAATCCAAGTTAAAGAAAAATCTTCCTCCTGCAACTGAAATAAATAATTCTGAAAATTAATCATTAAAATGTTTATATTGATAAAAGGCAGTTTTGACAAGTATTTTGAGCTACAATTAGAAGACAGTTTGGAATGAAAGCATACAGATATCATTACACATAGCAAAACAGTCATTTAGAACTAGAAGGCACTAAAAATTATTCAGCTGATACAACTGAGGTGCCAAGTGAAATGAAGGAACAGTCAATCTGCAAAAGTGTTTCCTCCCTAATGCCTTCCTGATCACTTCTGGAATTTTCTAGCCATTGTTCATTTCACCAGAAAATAACCAAATTTAAAATAGAAAGTCTCTCCATTTTGGAAAAAAAAAATTAAAAAGAAAATTAGTCTACCCAGTAATTCAGCAAGAAATTTGTTTTTAAATGAATTTAAGTTACCAGCAGAAGCTTAAAGTATTCCATTCCTCCCCTTTGAAGAGTTCTTTGGGCCAACAGTCCAAAGAAAATACAGACTAAGCACCACCTAAGGTCCTCCCACTGACACCTTTTTTTAAGCAATAACTGTTCTTATGGCTAGGTGCTGAATTCATCAGATGCAAAAGCAGATTAAAGTACATAGCTTGTATGTCTTCAAACCCTAGAAAGGTTTTCAAATCCTCATAATAAAGTTAAGGTTAAGACTATTTACAGCTGAAGTCAACATACAGTTTTGCCTTTTTTTTTTTGGCTATAAGCCAGAGATATGCTGTGGCTTGAAAGGTCAGTAAGAAAAAAACAAGCCAATCTAAGTACATATTTAACAGAATCATGTTTTCAGAACTAAGAATCTTCATTTCTGCTAGAAGGTCAACAAAGCCAGCTGAGAACTGGAAAACAAAATTAGAACTCCCAGTCCATGTAATAATTGCACAACAATAAAAGAATTAAGTGTAATAATTTGAGAAAATACATCCTTAGCTTCAGATTTGGTAAGCCCTTCCCTACTATTGGAGCCACACAGTCATGCACAAGTTGCTTTGAGGAATCTCAGAAGCAACTTGACTGAGACTGTTTTAGTCAATCATGAGATAGGATGCAGAAAGGTTTCTTCCTCCTTTGTGACTTGAAGCTGGATCTCTTCAGGGCTCGTCTGATTTGGAAACTGACAGCATGTGCTCCCAAAAGCGTTCAACAGGAAAGTAGCAGAAGGCCAGGGGGGTTTCACAGAGCCTCTTGCAGCCTGGCAGGCCTAGAGCTGCCCGGGAAGCTGGGACCACGCTCGCCTGGGGAAAGCGGAGCTTGTTTGTCAGTTGTTAAAGCTGGTGGATTCAGTAGCAAGTGATGATGTTTTCAAGCCATTGTCTGGTGTCAGATGCAGCTTCTGACATGTTCTGGTTTTAGTGTGAACAACTTACTTGTCAAACAACCAATTGCCAGTTTTAGTGAGCTAAGATGAAAAGGACAAAATTGGGGAGGAATAATTAGGCAATGAATATCACATGAAGTGAAGACAAAGCCCAGAAAAATACTTCCCTATTTTATTACAACATTCTGCTCTTATTTTTTTCAAAATTGGACAGGATACCAGGCTTGCTTCACAAAGAACCAGATATCCCTCTGCAGCGTGCCTAAATGCAAATTAGAACTTCATAGGAAGGATATAAAGTTAACTGAAAGTTTATTCACTCTTTGCTAACAGAAAAGAAGGGTTAATGTAAGACACACTTCAAAGCAACTCATATCTTGCATAAGAAAAAGCAATCCTTTGTAGACTATGCAGTGCTATGCTTACTTTAGCGCAAGAAAAGTCATAGTATTTCATGACAGTTAGAGGAAAAAAAAATAAAAACCATATCACTGTCTTATAAAATGAAAAAAATATAAACAGAAACAAGAAGCACAAGAAAATAAACATAAGGTCTAAAAAAACATAAGGATCTGCCTTCTCTGTCACATTTTACTTTGGAGATTAAAGGCAAAAATGTTCTAAGAAAAATCCCAAATCTGACTATAAGAGTTTAAAAGATGCTATCTTTTCACTTCTGCATTTGTCTCAAATCATACTAAGTCATCTATAAGTCTACAACTCTAAAGCCCTACCTTGAAATTAGGATGAAATTATGGTCCAAATCACATGGAGATAGACTAGACCTAAAATACTTCTATCCCTCCAGACAAGAGGACCAACGAGATAAGGGAAAGAACCTCAGATTTACACAGACTTTTCCTTTAACAACATTCTGCTTTGGAAACCGGACATCCTGCAGGGTCTGTCACAACACTTAATGATAAAATGTAGTCATGTTTGCAGCAAACTGGACTGTTTTGAATGCAAGTATTTTACAAGTGTTCACACCCTGAATACTTTTCTCCATCACTGATAAGATAGCTTGTTTGTTACTTAATGTTTCAGGGTAGGCACCTAAACAGGAAGAAAAAAAAAAAGGCAAAAAAAACACACAAACACAAGCTTTAAGAGCTTTAAGTAGCCTGGGCAAAAACAGTATGTAGGTCTCCCTACAAAGCTGTAGGGCTGGTTGTGGCTATCACTTACTACACTTTCGATTGTAACACTCTCCCCCCACAAAAACAAAATTGCATTCAAGCTCCTATAGAAGATCTCTAGGACGAAGAAAAATATGGAAAAAGGATTGCAAATGTGATTTTACTAAGTGTTTTAAAACCTCAAATTGGGTATTTCCCGCAAGACTGGAAAAAGTCTTTGGAGTGCACAGTGAAACTCTAAATTAAGAACTCCCCCTCCCGCCTCGCTTCCCTCAAAGTCAGAAAGGCAATTTTAACAAATACTTAAAAGTATCTATATAAAATAAAATCCAAGTGTGATTAATTATTCCATTCTTCCAACCTATTAATCTAACTGTTAAACTCTGAGTGAAAATGCATATCCCTTTCAGGATTTTTCATTCCAAACACTTTCCTCAGAATTCCAAAAATGATGCTTCCAAGGTAATAAAAGCTATGATAGGCATTTTACATACATTTTTCTGCAACCTGAGTACAGAAGTAACTCCAAAATGCTTATCAACTCTAGAAAAAAGAACATTTACTTTGAGAGAGTCAGCACCTCCTCACACTGTGCAATCCAGAGCACTCAAAGTCTGTAAGAAATTTCTGTCTCACATATCTTTGAATTTGACCCACCCATTGGGTGCCAAAAGACCTAAAAGGGTGTAACTAGTTACACATTCCACATCTGGAAAGGACACTAGGATACCTACTGTAAGCAAGCATCATTTTATATTGGCATTCAGGATTGGAACTTTAAAAAAAAAAAAAAAAATCCATTTTTTGCACCCAGAGCTCTTGCTCATTTATACCAGTTCTCCGAACTTGACACTTTGAGAGATCTCTGATTTTGAAAAAGAACAAGAACGTAAGAAGTGACAAGAATTCCTCAACCAGACAGGTCTCTGCACTTGATCAGTATACCACTGTGATCACTTGCAGTTCAACAAATGCAGCAAGATTCTAAGTCTGGCATCTTCCGCTGACAGCCAGTAGTTCCATGCCTCTGAAACAACTTACATGTATGTAAAATACCTGCAACATTTGTCAAATATGCGAAATTAATTCCTTATCAACTACTGATGTTCTTCATTTGAGCTTAAACCATCCAATCTCAAAAGTGTTCCTTCATTCTTCCTCCCGCACTGCTAGTCCTCAGCTAAAAATGTAAGCCAAAGCTCATCCTTTTTCAATTAAAAAAGCAATCTGTACCTTGGTGCCTATTCCATAAATGCATAATAAACAAGAAACTCCCAATTTTCTTGGGAGGAGGAATTAAAGCTAGAAGAGGATAGCGTAATATTTTTGGCAATGTAAGGCAACAGCTGTGAGAGCTGGAATGAGGATTCCGTCATGTTGTTTTCAATGCTGGAACCATAAGGTTTATTAAGCTCGCCTTCTAGAATAATTTTTCAGAAAAGGTATTTCCAAGTTGGGAAGGATAACTAGTTAATTCCAGCCATGTGCTCTATCAAGACTCAATGCTTAAGTCTTCACATTCTTTTCCTCTTCAAATTGCAGTCTTTTTTTGCAGTCAGGAGCTAAACATGGCAGAGTTAATTGGAAAATTTAGACACGCATGCCCTAGTTATTCATTTTCAAAAAGTCATTATTATGCAAAATCTAATCCTTTCTATTCACAGATAACCATATTTGACTACCTGCTGATTTCAGATAAATCTGAAAGTAATTTCTGTATTGCATCCTTTAAAAAGAGGAGAAAAAAAAAAAGGCAATCCATTTGTCGACAGACCAGAGTAGTATCTTTTAAAAACTGATTCGTACCTCACTGTATCTTTCCATGGATATTTCTTACAAGCAGGGAAAAAAATATTCATAGAATCCTTTAAGGGTGGAAGGGACCTGTAGAGGTCATCTAGTCCAACCCCCCTGCACACGCAGGGTCACCTAGAGCACGTGGCACAGGACTGCGTCCAAGCGGGTTTTGAAGATCTCCAGAGAAGGAGACTCCACAACCTCTCTTGGCTCTGTCATCCTCACTGTCAAGAAGTTTTTCTTTAAGTTCCTGTGGAACTTTTGGTGCTTCAGTTTGTGGCCATTACCTCTAGTTCTGTCAGTGGCCACCACTGAAAAGAGGCCAGCACCATCCTCCTCACTGCCTCCCTTGAGGTACTTATATACACTGATCAGATCCCCTCTCAGCCTTCTCTTCTCCAGGCTGAACAGGCCCAGCTCCCTCAGCCTCTCCTCACAGGGCAGAGGCTCCAGGCCCCTGATCATCCTCACAGCCCTGTGCTGGACTCTCTCCAGTAGCTCCACATCCCTCTTGTACTGGGGAGCCCAGAAAAGCTTGTAGCTGATATAACGAAAACAAAACAAACAAAAAACATGATTGAGAAATTCAGCCTGTGCCTCCCTATGGGCAATCACATTTTAAACAAAGATAGGAAATACAAGATGACACAACCCAGATGTCAGCAGCAGAATGGAAGCCAGGATCTCATGGATCAGCAGTTTTAGCCATCAATGAACTGATACCATCTCAAAAGAGCATAGACACTCTCTTTACCTGTAAAGCATACTACTGCCTCCCCAAAGGGAGGCAAAAATTAACAAAACTCTCTTAAGAAACACCTATGAAAATGTGTGTCCCTGTACAGATTAAAACTGGACAGTGTTTCAAGTAGGTGACTTTTTTTTTTTTAATTCTGTGCTTTTGAGGTTTGTATCACAAATGAAAGAGTAGCTTTTAAAGAAAGCCCTCCTTAACCAAACAAAATCCCACTTTTGTTCAGCAGCTGAAATTTAGCTCAGCAAATACAGGCTGGTACAAGGTATCAGCACCACAGTGTCCTCCTCCGGGCTATTATGTCTACAAGATAAATGAACAAAGCATCTGTGACACTGGGGGAAGGGGCCAGAACCCAAGAACAAGACACCACTCTGCAGCTTCCTGCTTTTTCTTATCGGCTTCCTGAACATACTGCATAGAGGAGATAACTGGAAGAACAGGCGCTAGTAACATCACCTCCCCAAAACAGGGTGTTCTGCTCTATACTGGTCCCAACAAATATTTTTTGTTGCTGGAAAGGCCTTATGGTACCTCCTCCAATTTAGCTATTAACCAACACAAATTTTAGCCAGCCATCCTTGGTCCACACAGACAGCAAGACCTGCAATTTCTTCTGCCAAATGAAGTGAGCAGCAAAAAGCAACATAAGAAGGTACTTAAAACGCCTGCAGAATAGTGGTACTCAAGCATACAGACCGACTACCAGACTGACAGGGAAGAATTCACTGGTCAAATCACAGAATGATGCAGCTGGCATCCGGGGAGAATTTTCCTTTACCCAAAACCACCTCTCTGGATAGCTGCAGCAAATATTCTGTTGTTTTTAATGAAAGTAGTAAAGGAAACCCCAGATGTTAGCTCTGCATCCTGAGCGTCTACTGCCCCCTTTAAGGAAGAGAAAAGGGGAAAATTGCTAGAGAAGCTCTATAAAGAGGCAGAGTCTCCAAAATTCCCCCACCTTGTTTGCTCAGGTTGAGGAATTGTGTGCTCTGTTACAACGTTGTGTTAAACAGTAATTACATCGAGACAAGCCTTCAAAGGAGGAAGGTGAACAACAAAGCTGACAATTCTTTAGCATCTCCCTAGTGGCACAGAGGATTTCAAGATCAGCAGTTAAAGGAAACCAAAAATAAGCAATTCCTAACGCTTTTGTTTGAATTTATCAGAAAAGCATTTGACCACCAGCGTCCAAAGACACAAAATCATAATAAGAACCTAGAAACAACAGCTCCAGGAGGAGCTTCCCTTGTAACGCACACATAGCCCAGCAGCAGCAGCACCCGCGAGCCGCACGGAGCCTCCACGGCGCA
>NW_010583323.1:71277-96382 GCF_000705375.1 Tinamus guttatus
CCCGGCCCGGGGCTGCGCGGCGTGAGTAGCGGCGCGGGGCGGTGGGGCCCCCGGGGCCGCGGGGTCGGGCCGGGACCGGGTTCGCTCTGTGGTGCGGGGACCTGCGGGGCCTTCAGGGCAGGCCCTGCGCTGGACTCGCCTCTCCGGGGCTGCCGCGCAGCGCCGGCCGAAGGGCTGCCCGCCCCGAGCCGCAGCTCGTGCCCCGGGCAGAGCGGGGAAGCTCCACTTAGCTTTGCAGGACGGATGAGCTCTGCGCGGGGAGCAGGGCACCGGGCTGCCCTGGTTTGACCCCAGCGGGAGTTTGTGGGGCTGCCACCGTAGAGCTCCTCTGCCTCTGCCCTTCCTTCCTCTCCTGCTGCTCGCAGTCAGACCCCAGTTACAGTATTGAGGTAAACAATTGCTTTGCTGAACTGATAGATCCCATCCACAAAAACACTTAATCCTCCTGGTAACTTCTTTATAGTTTTTTTTTTGGAACTCTGCAACTTTCTCCATAGTAGTTTTGCAGTATTTGGGCTGAATATGCAGATCACCAGAGCCAATGTAACGTGGCTTTTCAATTTCTTTTCTTTGGAAAATATTCTGCCATCCTGACTTGAAAACAAACCATCTTTTCTATTAAAAGCAGCTGCCTTCACTGGCTTCACCTTAACTGGCAGTGAGAGTGAGAGGCAGCCGTATTCACTTCCCCACATACATGGCAGTGCTGGCTGACTTTACATATGAAATTTGTTAAATAGGTGCTGTATTCCAGTACTTTCACTTCAGAACAAATAGCTGGTTTTAGCCAAACTACATTAGCCTGTTACCTGTGTCACTGTCACCAAAGTTAAGGCACCTTCTAGCCCATTTGTCCAAAGGGATTATGTGTTTGAAGAGGTGGCAACAAAATGCATCTTAATATGTGCAAGGTTCTGGTACCCAGTGCAAAGAATAATAACACTCACTAACTTACAAATACTTATTTAAATTATGATGTTAAAATTCCCAGGTAACTTCACCAAACATCTAAGTAAAAAAAGCTTTTTTTTTTTTTTTCTTCTTTTTTTTCCCCTGTTGGACGTTCATCTTATCTTTTAAAGACAAAATTTGTAAGATATTTGAAATCAAATGTAAACAGATAACATTCTTTTTAACAGCTGGAAATAGTCTTCTGTGAACACTGCCACCAGATGGTGTTATGGTGTCATAAGATTTGAGATCTGACATTACTCAAGCTGATTATAGCAAAAAAAATGCAGGATATTATGCATTATATATAAGTTCTTCCTTTCATAAAAATGAAAGGGGCCAATTTCCTTCATAAGAGATTGTTTTTCTTCGTCTAGTCATCCTAGGCTGGTGTTGGTGGAGCCTGTAATAACCAGGCCTCAGAGCAGGTACCTGTGTTATAGGGGCATTGGCATTCAGACAGGACCTTGTATAGTATTGTCTCATTGTTAACAATCAGTGTTTGGAATCCTTAATTTGCTTTTGACATGAAAAGTCCATATATTTATCTTAAATCTGATTTGATTTGAGAACCTCAAATGATTTTTCAGTAGTTCTTACTACTCTTTAGTGACTGCATAAATAGAATAAGCCTGACTAAATGCTCTCTTATGTGCTCTGTAGTGACCATATGGGCACTTCTTTGGGAGTCTGAATTATCTTGCCAAGGCCAAGTACCTTATTCCATAGTATCGTGATAGGCTTGATGGATACAGTAGCCTGTTTTGACTTGGCTTCTAAATCCCTGTTCCTTAGCTCCCAATCTGTAAGAAAGACATACCATGCTTGCCTGAGAGTGGTGTTAGGGCAGTAAATGCACTAGGAAGAAGGAAGAAAGAAAGAAACAGCCAAGTGTTGCAGAAGTAACTGTAAAACTAAGTGACTGGTATTTCTGTCATTCTTATGAGGGTTTGTTGGTTGAAGATCAAGATGGGAATTTGTTTAAGATTGTTGTAGGCAAATTTGAAAGAGGAGCAGGGATTTTAGTACGTTCAGAAAATGTGGTATTTGCGTAGACATCCGATGAAACAGAGTTTGTGTAAGTCTGCCAAAGAACTGTGAATATAAGGGAAAACAAAAGTTGTCATAGTTTTAGGTGCTTTTAAATCATAAAATACAGCAGTGATGCTGAACAGCTTCCCATTTGTATTAAGACAATTTACGTTCCTGAATTTGAATCCTTTGATGTTTAAAAAGCTATTGAAAGTAAGATAGCCATAAGATATTTTTTGCTTTCATTATGGAGGAACATTTGGGTTAGTTTTACAGTGAGATACGCTTAGGTTGGATGCTGGAAAAGTACTTCTGAATATAATGACAGTTGAGCTCTAAAAGAGGTTTTGTTAGGGCCACTGAACTGCCTTTCTTTGGAAACATCTATAATCTGTTCAGGCAAATGCCGAAATGTCTCGGCACTCTTCCTGCTGTTGCGGCATCAGGGTAGTCTACCCAGGTAGTGTTCTGAACCCTTTCTGGTCCTGTGTGTTTGTAATGAGTTTGCTCCTACGTAGATTATTGGTTCAGAAAACATTTTCATGAAGTAAACTTGTTTTAAACAATGAATAGGTAAAAATGTTTTGCTTGTTTGTTTGTTTTCAACTCTCTTACAAAGCTTTGTAGTTCGCTGTGCTTCCATGTGGGTTGCTATGCTGATTCTCGGGGGTCATGCTTGTTTGAACTTAATGATATCATCCTGCTATTGAAATAAGATGATAAAGGACTGAACACATAGATTGACTTATTGATGTTGCTTTTCTAGAACCAAGAATCTACAGTACTGGAGAAAAACAAAGTTAACATTGCATTTATACAGGGAAGCTAAAAAAGATGAAGTTTGTCTGTGGCTTAAGGTGTATGCACCCTTCTGGTTTCCACGAAGTTAGAGTAGACATCAGTGAAAAGTGTGCTCATGCCAGGTGTTTCCGTGCATGTGCTCGTCTGTTTGTGTAGGTATTTCTTTACAGTCCCATATTTCCTGTGTGTTGTCCCTATTTGTTCTAAGAAGCCAGCAGTACTCATGGGGTAACATAGAAACGGTTCCTGCTAGATGGTGTCTAGGCAATTTAGTGAGTTAATTTTATTACTTTTAACAGGAACTTAAAAGAACTTTGATCTCAGAATAGCTGTTCTCTCCTCCTTGACTCAGTGTCAAAATAGGGCTCAGTTATTCCACCATCAGCTGTACAGCAGTGCTGTTTCGGTGTGGTGGGGTCCCAAGTGTGCTCCGTGGCCCTCAGTCTGCCGTGAGGCCAAGTCAGCACTTGGAAAGTGGGAAGGAATTGAACCAAAGTCTTGCATCTTGTGCCAGCATTCTCATTCCTGTAGCACAGATCTCTCCTTTGCCATGTTCACAACCTTTGTGCAGTGCAGTGCTGCACAATTAATGCTGCAGTAAGGCAGCTGCAGTGCTGCCTTAATGTGTTAAGGCAGATTAATGCTGCCAGCCATGATTTAACGAGAGCAAGTCCTTCAGTTTCTGGCTCTTGACCAGGATGGGCTGCATGGGTCAGCATCTCAGCACGAAGGCAAAGTGCCTGCCCCATGTGCCACAGGTAATGCTAAGGCAATTGGTGAGAGCTGCACTCTTCCATGCAGAGCACATTCAAGTACCTCCTGGGCAAAGAATCTGCAAGGAAAGGTAATTTTTGAATGTTGGTGCCTCAGCTGACATGTATTCTGCTTAGGGTGATGAAGTTTGAGTGCACACATCCGTGTTTGTTCTTCTAAGGAATTATTTTTGTACAGAGCTTTGATGTTTGGATCAGCATATATGGAAATTATTTTATACCCATGCCTTTTTTTTTTAACCTAAGAAGCAAATTTACCTCTACTAACAAGCTTTGATAAAATATCATTTGGTTAGACACCTGTATTGCTTGGTAGCATTCCTTTGGTGCAATAGGGTGTTGTATAAAACTTTCCAAGGCCTATACCGTGTCCTCTAGATTCTCCTGTGAAAAGACCAGGCTTCACAGCAGATAAGCAAAGTGACAATCAAACTAAATAATAACCAAACTAAGTGCAGTCTAGCCTAACCGCAACTGTTCAAGTGCTTCATAGGGCCTGTATAGTTTTTCATTCTTAATTCCTCAGAACAAGATACTTCAGGTCCAAGTGACCTTGTTAAAGCCAACTAAAGATTTCACAAATGCCCATTGTAGTGATCTTGTTCTCCCTGTGCAGTCTTCTCCTTCCCCATTTCTGCAACAGGTGTATTACTCTTATTTGGGATGCAGCTCAAGTAGAATATTTGTGATCAGCTGCTGCAGCAGAGAAGTCCCGAAGGCCAAGGGACTGACGTGGCCTTGAGAGCCTGAGGAGAGTGTTGCTGTAGGACCTTGTGCCTTGGTGAGGCTCTGGCTCCCGTTTTGTCGAGTGTGAAGTATCCAGGCTATCTGTGGGGCCCTGCAGCTTTTGGGCAGCCCTTTAGGCAGGCCAGAACTGATGATCTCTTTGAGGCCTCCTGAGGATTTCCAGGCAGCTGGAATGCTGGGCTGTCCGCCCTGCTCTGTCGCACTTGTGGCTTTATATAGTCAGGGTGTTCAGCCATTGATCTGGAGCAGATTTAGCCTTGACCCACATTTTTAATGTATGCTATCCGGTAAGGTTGAATAGCTGTGGACAAATGAATGTTGTAGCAGGAAGCAGTCTAATGCCTTATTTTCTTTGTAGACTATTTTTGTTTGTGGGAAGTGTTCTCTGAAATCTCTTTAATGTACTTGCTCTAATTAATTCAATGTGTATGGTGTTTCCAAGCCCTGAGCGGATCCAGGCTGTGGGCAAGTTGTGTTTCACTCACATATCTGTAGAATACATCTGCACTCTGTAAAAACAGACAGATAAAAAATCCCCTATAGATCAGTAACTTTCTGTCAAGATAGAAAGTTGTCTTCACATCTCGTTTATTTTGGAGGCTTTACATTTTGCTGTTGCTCCCTGTTCTACAGGGAGGTTGTGTCTTTTGGGCCGAAGCTCGCCTCTGCTTGCAGTTTGATTATTTACCAGTTCTTTTCCCCCTTAGCATCCTGTAAGAGGTAATTCCCCATATAGCGTTTATGTAGCCATATAGCAAATGGGAGGTTTCAAAAGCACAAACTGTTAAACCTGCTAAAAGCTTGAAGTTTTTTTGATTTTTAAATTGTTGGACTATCTTTTTAAGAACCTGGATATGCCTGCGTTTTTGCAGATAAAACTCTTTTTCTGAAGTTTCTTAGAAAAAAACTTCTATGGTTAAACTGACAAATGTCATTTTACCCTGCTGGTAAAATGCCTTTGCTGAGTAAATGGCTCAAAAGCTGTTTAGTTCCTGTTACTGTTGCACAGACTATGAAGGAATGTTTTGTATTTACAGTATTTTTTCCTAAAAGTGAACCTGAAGATTTTACAGCAGGACCTGGGAGAAAGCAAAAGTGTAAAGGGAAGTGATTTCACATGGTGTAGGCAGTAAGTCAAAAGGTGAGCTGGAGAAAGAGCATGGGTCCGTCTTCTCCTGGCCCCTGGAGCATCTACTAAATCTCTTTTTATCTGAGTACTTGCCTCCAAGAGCTTCTCTCTGTGGAGAAAGTTTCACTTTGCATAGTGACAGCCAATAGCATTTGAATTCCATTAGTATTTTTAGTACTCTGCCATATGTAATGCCCAGTTGATTGGGCAGTTAGCCTTAAACACTTCCTGTAATAGTGTATAGTTACTATATGTTTTAAATAGCCAAAACAGGTGTGTCGTTAGTTGTGGCTGAGAAAGCTCTTTAATGTTGTGTGATAAGTGATGCCAGTAAGCCACCATATTAACTGACTTGTTTGTCCTGATTTAAGTCCCACGTTGAGATTTTACTCTTGTGTAGGATGAATTCCATAAATACTTGGGTAATTTTAAGCAAGATCCTGAACACGAGCAGGATATTATTCCATTCATCTACAAAGTAGTGCTGGTGAGGAATAGCAGGGGCGTGTGATACCTTTTAGAGCAAAAGGAAGCCATCTGAAAGTAGTGCAAGGATTAGCACCCTTGCTTTTCAAGGGTAACTTTATGTTAATTGCATTAAAATAGCTTTCCTATACTGACCAGGCTCCCAAAACTTTGTCACTTGGCTGTAATCATACACAATTCTTTGACCTGCGGTAGCTGCACCCATGTATAAGAAGTTCCTGTTCTCAGATATCTGAGAACATACTGGAAAGCTGTCTTTGAGGCTAAAACATGTTATTTTTTAATTCTCTGCTCAGACTGACCTAAACCTTCTTCAGCTGCTGCCTCAGCTTAAGTATGTTGGGAAACAAGTCAACCTCTTTATAAATGGTTTCAAACAGTTGCAAAATACTTTGTTCTAAAACTTTGTATTTCTGTGTTCTAATATGAAGGCAGGTGCTTTGGCACACATGTAACTGATACGCTGTGACTTATATATGTGCCCTATATGATGTAGGCGGATGCAAAATTCTGAATAATTCTGAATTTAAGGATTCTGAATAATCTTTCACGTTTGTCAAAATAGCTATTACTTATGCATCAAGTACATTGGGTGTCCATGTGCTGAAGTTAGGAAATGCATATTTAAACACTGTTTAAATGAAGTATTTCACCCAAAGGATGCTGGCGAGGTGATGTCAGGAATCCTTTCTATGAATCTCGTGGTGTGTTTTAGTTCAATTCTTTTGGTTCCAATTCTTGTGGAAAGAAAATGTCTTTCTCTGTTATCTGAAGCTTAAAGGGCACTTAGCACTCTCAACTGCTTTCTGTTTATGCTGAACTAGTGTTGGTCTGTGTGTGTGTGTGTATATATATATATATATATAAACTGTAAGTGGACATGCAAATCTGGAGGAAATTAGTTATTCATCAAAGAACCTTATTTCTGTGATTTTGCTAGCATTTTCCCTTGGTTTGCAGTTGCCACTGAAGGCCAGAGCTGTTTTAGCTCTGTGTAATCTAAATTTGATTAAAAATCCAGTTCCTGTTCAAATTTTAGCTCAAAATTTCTGTACCAGATTCTGAGGGTTCCAGGGTACCCCAGACTGGGAAGGTTTATAGTAAATAACTAACTTTACAAGGTAGACCAGGGAAATGACCTGTTGAAGAAGGTTCTTGCAGGTTAAGTTTCATGGTATGAGCTAAACAGGCTTTGAAGTTGGTTACTGCAAAACAGCAGAGCTTGGAAGGAGCTGTCCTTCTGCAAGGAGATATAAAAATGCCCAGCAGGAGTAAAAGATGCTTGTCTCAACTCCAAAATGTCTGTAATGCTTAATCATTTAGTGTTTTAGCATCTCTCAAGAAAAGAGTAACATTTTATTATTAGTTATGTAGATATGTGTTATGGAATTGACTGTTATTTGTCCCCCTGTAAATTTAATCATGTTTCTTAAGAGCTATACACTATGGTAAAATCCATTCTAATGCAGGTCTAATTTGACCTGCAGTTGTGTTAATTTGCAGGTATGCAACTCTTAGGTAGTTCCGTGTTTAATATTACATTCTGGTGCAAAATTGTGAATAATCTTGTAACTCTGGGGTTGCTTTGTCAAATGGGTAGATTTTACTAATCATTCCAGAACATCCGGTACCCATGTGATAAGCGATGGGGGGAAAAAATCCTGATTTTTTTTTTTAATTATTATTTCAGGTATGGGATAAAATCTTTCCCGAGATTAAGCATGGTTCGAGAACGAAAATGCATATTGTGTCATATTGTATACAACTCAAAAAAGGTAAATAATAAGTGTTTTATATTTTGCATCAGTAGATTATAATATATAAAATATGTATGAGAAATATTTCCAGATAAAGAAAAAATGTGGAAAGTAGATTTTATTCCTGTACCAGGAATGTGTTGGTCTAGATCTACTGCAAATCAAATAGTGTAGTTACAGATGCTTTAGAGTATCTTCCTTGAAATAGGCTATATGGTATTCTTGATTCTGAATATTGAAAATAGTGGGAGGGCAGGGAGGTGAGTTTTTTATATTGTCACATAAAGATAATAAAATGAGAAGCCCACAAACCATTCAGCTGTAAATTGTGCTGTGTTAAGAATGCTGTGTACTATACTTATCAATTCTCTTAATGTTTAACTTTTGTCTGTTTCCATATGGAAGGAGCATTTGAAGTGATCCAGAACAACTTGTATTTTCATTAAGTTCTTGATTATATATCTATATCTCTCTACATATATATCTCCTGTTTGTTTATTGAGTCATTCAAACCCTGCAATAAAAGTGTTTTTTTTAAATGAAATTTGTATATATTGCTTAGAGACATGATACATGGCTATGCTGTAAGTGCCAATGTATTAATCCACATAACTCTTGGAAGTTGAAAGTGTTGCTTTCCCTTGCAGATGAAAATTCAAGGCCTGGGGAGGATAGTGGTTAATACCTGTTCTTTGAAGACTTCCAAATACTTTGGTTCAAGCAGGAAGAGAAAGTGAAATCTGCTGAACTACATTCTATCCCTGAGTTATGAATAATCCTTCTCTTCTAGAGCTCTTTCATTCACAATTAATTATACTACCACTGTAGTATGGCTAGTAGGCTCAATGTTGGTCTGAACAACAAATGCCTATTAGGTACATCTTAGTTTCCAAAACGTATCCCAGAATCACAGAATGGTTGAGGTTGGAAGGGACCCCTAGAGATCATCTAGTCTAACACCCCTGCCCAAACAGGGGCACCTAGAGCACGTGGCACAGGGCCCATCCAGGCAGGTTTGGAAGATTTCCAAAGGAGACTCCACAACCAACAGAGTAAAATGTGATGATGACATTACAGCTGTGCCATAATGTAAATTCAGAGATGCTGCGCACATTGCACAGGAATAAATGCGGTCTTACAATACTGTGATGCTTGAGAATGGTCAGATTTTTAACAAAAATTACAACTGACGATCATTTGTCAAAAACAGCATAATAAACTTTGCTACAAGCACTTCCGTTTGTCTCCTGGGATTCTGCTCACTCTGCTTTGAATTTTAATGATTGCATTATGTTCTTTCTCAGAAAAGGTGAATTATATGACTTCTTGACAGTGCTTTCATTGTGCTTCCATGGTCAAAGAAACAAAAAAGATGATCACTACAGCTCTGCAGGCGCTGGTCACACTTTCCTGCAGAAATGCAGAATGCAGAATAGTTCTCGACACTGAGTTTTTCATTTTGTTTTGTCATGACCAATTCTGCTTTTTTTCTCCCTCTTCTTGAAGGAGATGGAGGAACACATGAGAAGCATGCTTCACCACAGAGAACTTGAAAACCTGAAGGGAAGGTATGAGAACAGTCTTGCATCCTTCCTCTCTGTGCACCTTTTATCACTCTTTTTTTTTTTTTGTCACGTTCTGGGGAACCTCATGTCCTATTTCCCATTACAGTTGAATTCCATGTAATTACTTTTATATTTGACACTTATTTGCATGCCTTATGATAAAGCTGGCAATGACCAGATTCTCTCAATGTGTAAGATTCAGGAGGCTTGCTGACTGAAACAAATGCAAATGTGGGGAAAAAAAGTATTGGGTGTTAGGAGCATTCTGAAAATGTGCCTTGGGTCAAATGTGTTGTACTACACAAAATAACTTGTCCGCTGCACTGTCGAGAGTGAAAAGACATTTGTTCTATTACTGAACAGCTGGGAAATGGTTGCTCAGAAACCAGAATGTCATCAGCACTTAAAGTCCACGTAGTGCTGCTGGTCAGCTAACTTCTAGGGCAGTTCTATTCTGGACTCTCTTCTGACACAGATTCTGAGACTAGGGTGGGTACAGCAACTCAAAGTGGTGAAGATAATGGCTTAGTTTCACATATTTAGGTATTTTATTCCTAACTTTTTAAGTCAGTCTTTTCTAATTCATGACTTTCGTCCAGGTAAAATTAACTTCAGTTGTTACGTATTGTGTCCCTGGTGGCTTGCAATTGGTCTGACACTTGTTGGTTTTCTGTTCCCTTACTATTGAAATTAAAGTTTAGTCGGTATTTCATATTCTGATGTTAAGGTAATTGTCTTCATTACTTCTTGCAATATTCCTCGCCCGCGAAAGATGTCTGTATTATTGCCTAGTTCTCAAAATGAACATGAATAAAAGACTCTTTACTAATTAGCATGCCCGACAGTCTAGTGGTCTTCCCTCCTCTCTCCTTCCTCTCATTTCAGTTTAGTAGACGTGTTTTAGGAGTTTTTTTGTTGGAGGGAGGGAAAAAAGAAGCGAAGCACAAGCAGCAGTCTTATGAGAGTGGTTAAACTGTGTAAAGAGAACGTCACTGAAGGGTATTACACCAGCATTTTTCACCTGCAGATTTCACATCCAACTACAAGTTGTTTTTCAGACTTGCTGCAGGGAACAGGTGAAGGAGGCAAACATATATTGGCTCTCACTTTTCTTTTTTATAAATTAATTTGGCAGTCTCAAGGACTAGAAGAAATTTATTGAAACTTCTTCAGGCTGTTTTCCTACTCTTGAAATCTTATTCCCTATGACATATGTCAATTGGACAATATGGCAATTAGATGTTAGGTATTAAGCTGTTTGTTCGATGCTTTGTTCTTAATTAAAACTACAAATGAAACAATCCCAAATACGCACTCAGAAAATAATGGTCTTGGAGGTTTCTATATTGAAAGTACTTTTGTCCTGTGTTTCAAACTGCTTTTGGCCTTCTTGAACAGAGAAGACTGTGTAGTGTTTCAGAGGTGATGAAGCTCCAGCCTCAGGGGTGGGAGGATGCACAGACATGAGGGTGCTCAGGACTGGCTGCTACAGGGCTGGGGAGAGGAAATTGGTGAAGGAAATCAAATTTCCCTTCAATGTAGCCACATTCATCCCACATCCACCCTCCCACCAAATTAATCTTTGTAATTAAGAGAGCTGTTTATGTGACAAAACTGATGTTGTTTGTTCTTCAGGTTCTTGTGGTTTTACAGAAGGACAGAGAGTTACAATCACCATCCCCCTAAGTCCTTTCCAGTCCTTTATCCAAGTATTCTATCTAGAATTAGAGTGATGCATGAAGCGGGGCAGGGAAGCATAATCTATGACTTTATTTATTTAAAAGAAAGCCTAATCTGGCTGTGATTTCCTTAACTCTGGAGTGTCTAAAGGATTTGTCAGAAGAACAAATGAAATATTATGAAGTTTTGTTTGTTTGTTTAAAAAAAAAGTAACATCTTTAGCCCAGTATTCACTGAAACATGAGCAAAGCCATTTGTCTGCCACAGCTGTCAACTTGTTCCAGCTGAAATTGTTTTTGTGTTTTTTAAGATAAGTCTTCTAAAGTAGAAAGCAGACCTCATGTGCATTTGGACCAAATAAAGTACAGTGAACTGAAGACACCCTCCTGTCGCTCGCTGGGCTGTGCAGTCTTGGGATTCCAGGCAGCAGTCTCAGCTGTCCCGGTTTAGGTCATGTTGTGTCAGGATTGGCTCTGTCCCCGTCCTGCCTCCTCCCCTTTCTAAATTTCACCGGGGCAAGGCTTGAGGCAATGATTAAATGTAGAAGCTGTCGCCAGGCTTCCTCAGTGCAGCTGGCACCATGGATAGGCTTCAGAGCAGCTCCTGCTAGCTCTGCAAGCCTTCCACCCTGCCTCCTCGCTCACTATGTTTCCTCTGAAAAGATTTTGAGTACAACAATTCAAGAAGATTTTCTCATCCCAGTTCATGCAGCTTTATTACTAAGTCTTTTACCTCTTGATTGTTGGAAAAAAATCTTTAAAAGCTGACCATCAGAAAACTAGACCTTGAAAGAAAAAGCCAGAAAATTGAAGTAACTTAAATATACCGAGCAAAACTTAGGTGCCTTGTACATAAGCCATTGGCTAAGGAGACGGGCACCTTCAGAGGAAACAAAGCAAGACCAGAGTGACCTGCCATGCCTGTTGGCAGAATTGACAGTCCACCCTCTGCCTCTTTGCCTAGGGACAGCAACCACGAGTGCCAGGTGTGCAGGGTGACACTGGTGGGTTTGTCAGCATACGCCAAGCACATCTCCAGCCAGCTGCACAAAGACAATGTTGATGCCCATGATAGAAAAGAGGAAGAGAAAGAAGAGGCAGAAGAAGAATACCTTGACAAAGAACTCATTCAGCTCATCAAGCAAAGGAAGGAACGGAACCGGTGAGTTTTCCTTTCTCCTCTTAGAGGTAGCAGGTAGAATTGCTTTTAACGCGGTTGCTGCTGAGGCTTAGGTGCTTTTGAAATGTGAACTGTGTGCAGCCAAAGTCTTTATCAGGGGAACAATCCAAGGGCTGTGTGGAGGTTGTGATCTTCACATGTAAATGGGATTCTGCTGAAAGTTCTTGTTCTGTTGATCTACTATATGTAGGGAGGTGAAGTCAATTATTTTGCCTTATAGTTAAAAACAGGCACATTGTGGTGTTAAAGTCCCTAGCATAGGATCCAGAGCCCTATATTTTTCTTTTCATATTTGATAGTGCCTTTTTTTAAACTGAAATATGTAATAAATGTGAGAGTGGTGGTAGCATCGAGAGCAGTTTTTTTGCTATGTGAACTAGGTTAGACACCATTGTGGAATACACTTTATGTTATAACGCTCTTATATCTTTAAAATGAATTGGATTGTTCTTTAAATGACTGTAAATACTATAATTATCTTTGAATGAAATTTCCTATTTGTTTCTTTTTGCTTACCGTTAGCTAAATGTAACTCTAGTGGCTCACTGTGAAGTACAGTGCTGCAGAGAGTAACAAGTCCAGCCTTTTATTTTGCACGTGACACCACAAGTGTGTATTGCTAATGTCATGTTCTGATCAGGACTGTATTGTTTAAAGGGGTCAATGGCATGGTAATGGTATTAAATGGGTATATGATTTTTGGCTCTTCCTTCCTGTGACTGGAAGTTCCAGTTAGTGTCTCAAAATGCACAATTTGCTGTTTGTTTGTGAAGTTATTCTGTCATACTAGGATGTTCCTGTACTGCATGGTAGGAATATTTTGATATTGGTTAACGTAAATAGTAACAATGTCACTTGTATTGCTTCTGTTCAGTAAAGGCATAATGCTATCTGCAATATTGGTATTCTGAGGTAACTGAAATCTTATAAAATCTCCCTCTGTTGGCTGCAGTTTTGAAAAAAAATTGAATAAGTTAAGTTACTGATACAGCAAAAATTTTCCAGTAGATCATAATCTACTTGAGTCGGTTCTTAGATTTAATGGTGTCACTTAGGCAATAGCAGTAATGGTTTGCACGTCTTTTAGCGAAACTGGATTGTGCTGAAAACTTGCAGTACGAAGGGTGATAAATAGTAGTTAAGAGCAGAAAGAGCATCATGAAAGTTTTCTATCTTGCTTGCCCAGGGGCTCAGAGTGAATGTATTTCTGTAAGGTCAGAAAGCAGCAGTTCTGTAATCATTTTTTGTTTTGTTTTTTAAAAAAAACTTTTTATGAAAACTCCTCTTTTGGTAGAATAAATACTTAGAACATTCAAACTACTGACTCTGGGAATAGCTGCTGGCATTAAGGTAGCATTTATCTTTAAATGTACATGTGATAGATTTACTGCGTGTTCATGACAGGCTGCCAAGCACAAGCATTATCCCAAAGGGCAGTACACAAAGTGGTTCTGGGAGACTCGTCTCCACGAGTCACTGCATGCTGTGGACTGTGTCAGTTGGTTAAAACAAGACAAAATATTTTTGAGTCACACCTTCTGTCAATGTTTTACACGTGCATTTTAATTTCAGCCTTATAAACAGAGACATGATATCATTGTTTTTTCCAACAGCTAGAGTAACTGCTCTTTTCAGTCTAAATTTCCTTTTGTTTTGTGTCACTTCACCCCAGTAATGCTGTCTACCACAAGCAGGACAGTCTTCAGTTTACTTTTTAGTAACCTTGTCCATTTTTTTCTTCTGTTTTGTAACATCTACTCAAATTGCAAAATGATTATACAACAGAAAAGTTTCCTTTTTCCCTTGTCACTTGTTAGTCCAACAACTAGTAAATAGAAAGGAAGATTCTTTTCTGAATCAAATCTCAAATATTTAAGAATTATTCTGTTGAAGCGTCCCTGCACCAAATCAGTTGCCTTTGCAAGAGTAATTTTAGAATATCAGATTTAAGTAAAGTATAACACCAGCTTTGAAGATCAAACACTGCAGAAGCCTGAGGAGTAGAACAGCTAAATAATTGGCTTCCTTTTCTTTTCATATAAAATATTTTCATCTAAAATGGAGGGCTGTTGGATTTCAAGGGGAATAGAGTGAAAATTCAAGTTTCTCTAAATTGTTTTGTAGGCAAGCTGAACCATGCTGTGCAAACCCAGAGTTGGAGTGTGACGATAGGAGATCACAGAGAAGGCGAGAAGAAAGAGCCACCTACAAAGAGAGAGAAGCTTATGATCAGTCATCATGGCATCATCATAACCCATCACAGAGGGACTGGAAATGGGAAAAGGACGATTACATTAGTCCTAGGCAAGGCAAATTTTCACATTCTTCGAGGAACCTTAATGTAAACAGACATCCAGGTGGCCCGAGAGGACGCTCTGGGTGGCACCAGAATATTTCAGGAAACCCTTCAAATCGGCATAACTATGGGAATTCTGGAAATGTTTGGCATCCGAGTGGGCGAGGAGGAGGAACATCAAATTGGCATCATAGCACCAGAGGGAGAAATCCTACCTGGCACTCAGAAGGAACAGGCAATTTTTCTAGCTGGAATTCTAAGAGTTATGGAGGAAATTGGAAATCTCATGGTGCACATGGCTGGAATTTTGGAAACCCAGGAGATGCGTATTCATTAGATGCAATTAATTATAGTAAGGAAAGATATACGTGGCAGTGGCAGGAGAAGGGCAACAATGATATTGTGCCATACAGAGATCGAAATAAAAAGCGTGAGTCACTTGATTTTACTAGTGATAAACTTCCTTTTGAGGGAGCACTAGATTTTGGTACTTCTAAACAACCAGAAAACAAAACTTCAAGAACCAGCGGAAAAAGTGGCAGTCCTTCCAGAGATAAAACATATCGCTGGACTCCGTATCCATCTCAGAAAGCTGCAGAGCAGCAGTCGTGGTCCGAAGATAACGTTTCGAAAACTCCAGAAAAAACGGATTCTGCATTTATGCCTCTTACTGATTCATCAATGAAAGTAAAAGCTTGTGGAACCAATGGAGGCCTCCCAAAACATAAAAAAAGAGAAGTATCTTCCCATTCTAATGTAAGCCGAGATTACCTTGATTCTTGCAAGGTAAAGACAGACTGTTCTAGTGGTGAAAAGCGTGACAAAGATGATGGCAAAAGGAATAAGATGCCATCTCTGAAATCCCCTCTCCTGAATATCACAGACATTAAGTCTTCTCCCCAAAAGCAGGACACAGAAAATCTCTTAAAAAATGTCAAGCTTCTGTTATCCTCAACGAGTGGTGAACAGCAAAATCATTTGAATGCACTGAACTTGGAAACTAAGAGTTTCTCTTCTTATGCATCAAAGCTTCACAGCACATGTGCAGAGGACTTGAAATGCAGCAGAGAGGTGCCTGGCAGCAATGCTGGAGAACCTATTAATGACCTAGGTGAAAAAAGTGAAGAACTGCAATCCAACCACTCCTCTCAAAATCCGCATTTAGACTCTTCCAAGGATACAGGCGATCAGAATATGGAAGAAGCTGGGAAAGTGTCTCCTGAGAGCAAGTTCAGACTAGATTCACTAGAGGATGTGAGTGATGATGAACTAACAGAGAGTGAAAAATCTGAAGCAAGAGTTGAAAAGCTGAGTTCTTCCATCAGTTCTTGCTTACCCTGTGATGCTCCAGAAAATAAGCCTGCTACATCTGAAAGGGAAGATGAGGGAAAACCTGCTGCCTCGGCTATTGCTTCTGCTGATCAAAAAGATTCTGCGTTTCAGATGGAATCCACAACATATCCATCAAGCATCAAGGACCACTTGCAGGTAGATTTAAAAACCACCCAGGAAGGAGAAGGTGATGAAGAGCATGTGAAGCCAAATGACCACTTTGAAATGGAAGGCTTTGAAAATCCTTCAGATCAGGAGCTGCAGAAGGGAGGAAGCCAGTCCTTAGGCCTCCTTCCTGATTTAAGCAAACTTGGTCTCCCTGCCTCTCTGCAAAGAGACCTGACACGACACATTAGTCTGAAGAGTAAAGCTGGGACACATCTTCCAGAGCCCAACCTCAATAACGCGCGTCGGATTCGGAATGTTAGTGGCCATCGGAGAAGTGAGACTGAGAAGGAGTCGGGACTTAAGCCCACTCTCAGGCAGATTCTTAGTGCTTCTCGGAGAAATGTGAACTGGGATCAAGTCATCCAGCAGGTAACCAAGAAGAAACAGGAACTTGGCAAAGGCTTACCAAGGTTGGTAGCTTTCAAGTCTAAATATGCCTCTGGGGATGGGGGAGAAAGGGGCTTGCCCCAAACGTTGGACAGATTTCAGAATCCAACAGCTAAGACTTAAGAGAAGTTTTGCTATCCCAGTGTTTTTTGCACATAAAGATAATTCTAGTCTGTTAGATTTCTTACTGCTGCAGATGTCTGTCTGCAGGTAAGTAACTGTAGCCAGCTGCTAAAGAGGTAATTAGCTTCTTCTCTGAGCAGCAGCGAATTTTTATCACTTCATAATGATTGCTTAACATCTAAATATCGATATTAAAAACATATTTGCATTTCACGAGCTAGCAAGTAGAAGAATGCAAAAAAAGTTCCATCCTTAACTAGACTGAAAGCAGCAGAATGCCGATGTAATTGCCAAATTCCTTGATGCAGTAATATTCATTTCAGTAGATGGAGAAGCTTTTTTTTCTTCCTAGATTTATCTGACTTGTTATATGTGTATTTTTCCTTTCTGTCTTGCGAAAGGTTTGGCATAGAAATGGTGCCTCTTGTTCAAAATGAGCAGGAGGGCCTGGAACTTGGTGAAGAGTCTGATCTGTCTGCTCTGGAAGGCTTCCAGTGGGAAGGGGTTTCCTTAGCAGTGCCTGGGTCAGCGAGAAAACGCAGTTTTTCTGAAAGCAGCGTGATTGTGGACCGAAATCCCTCTGCTTATAGCTTCTTCAGTGACCAAGCCAAAACAAAAGAAAGTGAGCAAAGGCAAATAATTGCCCCCAGCAACTCACCTCACTTGACCTCTGGCTGTGAAGCAAGTGTTGACGCCGAGACTGACTTCAAACGTGAGACATCTTCTCTTCCTTTGCCACCATTTACGCCTGAAAGACCTGAGACTGGTGGACAGTGCCTGCAGGCATCCCCTGAGGACACAGGCCTCACAAAACAAGATCAGGAGAGCCCAGAGAAGACGATACCTCTCACTGAAAAACAAAATGTACTGGAAAACTCAGGAGAAGAAAATACTGTGGCTTCAAGTGGTGCCTTGGTTCTTGCAGCATCTAACAACATAGATGCAGCTACAGACAGTAGCTGCACATCTGGTACAGAGCAGAATGACAGCCAAGGAATTGGAAAGAAACGAAGAGCAACAGGAGTAAGTGTGCAATTTTGTGCAGTTTTTGAATGCTAAATATGTAATATGTTTCTGCTGTTGGTGATCATTCAATTTTGGAGTGATCTCTACAAGCAGGACTCTCTCTGATTATCCTGTACATATGTCTATCTTCAAACTAAGTGGCTTGTTTGACTTAATTTTGCTTAAGAATATTTTTACTTTCATTTGTGCCTTTGTAGTGCATGACTTCTCTTTAATCTTTGTTAATCAGAAATTGCAAATGCTTGATAATTCTTTTTTGGTGACTGACATACCATGTTGGTAAACAAGAACTGCAGATTACTGCCACAAAAGTATTTCCATGTTAGAGTGAGAATCCTGGGATTTCAAAGCTTAAATGAAAGTTAGGCTTTAGTGATTTTTTTTCCTCTTAGGTTTTACGGTCAAGCATGGAAATATAACCCTTATTACAAAATGATATATTTAAGGTAGAAAAAGAGTAAAGATAATAGCAATTTTGATCTGTCCTGTCTTGGACTTACCAAAATAAAAAATATATTCTCTGATCAAAATTAGCTAAATAATTCAGTTAAATCTAGAAATCAATAATTTTGTTTCTCGCTGATTTCATCCTGTAGAACAGCAGCTAACAAATATGAAGCAGAAATTTTGAACCAAGAGTGCTTGAGTCTTGCACACCTGAGCATATAGAAGGCTGACTGCTTATTTAGTATTTTGTCTTAGTGTTTATTTTTCTGAGCTGAAAACATAGACCTCATTTTGTTGCCTTTTTTTAAAGGAGAAAGGGAAGGAACAGGTACAGGAGACAATTATGTATTCTTCTCTGTGGGTTCAAGTAATGCTTTTTGAAAAGACAGACATTTCACTTCTTGATTTAGGCAAAAACGGGCTTGTAACTTTTGTTAATAAAGGATTTTACTTGTAGGAGGGATCCTCTCCTGAAATCCCCAGTCTAGAAAGAAAGAATAAAAGAAGAAAAATTAAAGGTAAAAAAGGTGAGTAAACAGCATGTATGGATATGCACTTGTGCGCCTGGTGTAGATGTTATAAATACCTAGCAATTCTGATTTGGCTAAACCAGCAGTTCCTTGGTGTTACTTGGCTGTTCCCTGGCTCTTACCAGAGGTCATATCGTGAACCCCTTTCAGGTCTATAACACCTGCAAGATTGGGCCAGAGCAATCTGCTATGTTGGGATCCCTTCTTATTCTACTCTTCCTGGAGAATCCTGACTTCCTGAGAGCCAGTGGAATTCTGAAACGTGAAAGTACCCACTGGTATCTCACCCTCTAAGCACTGCTTTAATTATACTTCTTTTGTTTTTTTTCCCTCTACAATGCAGAGGAATTTGGTAGAAATTGCAGCAATCCTCCAGATTTGAACCATCACTTAGCAGTCCTTTCAGGTTCCTTATCACTGTCTGTGACTTGTTCAGAGCTCTCATACTTAGTGGCATTCAAGATGCGCCCCAACTTAATAAAGTTATATTTGGTGCCTTCCTCTTCTATCATCATAGCATGCCCTCTTCTGAAGAGTCCCATCTTAATCTATTTTAAGGCTTTTTTCTTTTTTCTGTCTTTTTCTTTGTTCCCAATCACACAGATGTGACCTGTGGTTTCTCCCATTCAGAGAAGAACTAAAAAAAAAAAAAAAATAAAGTAGTAATTTATTGTCTCCCCAGCAGAATCTAAAAAGAGAGAAGTTCGTCACTCGAGTCTAATTCAGCCACACAGCTCCCTTTTGGCTTCTGGATAGTCCTACCTGGAAACCTATACTGGAGTCTCAGCACGATTTAGGCTGTGCTCCGATTCTGATTTCTACAGCAATAGTTTTTGGAAAATGAATATGGAGAGACTCATTCCTACATTTTCATAAAGAAAACGATTATTTGGGGATTAAACAGCATAACACTTCCACATTACCACAGATCAAAATTACTCATCTGTGTTTGGTGTGGGGCCCAGAAGGTCGTTTCAGCTATTTGGTTTCCCGCTCCCGTAGGATGCTTGCTCTGACGTGCGAGTCACGCTGCCGCCACGCGCGGTGCAGGACAGTCACATCCCATCTCTTTTCCAGAGCGCTCGCAGGTGGACCAGTTGTTGGCCATCTCGCTGAGGGAGGAGGAGCTGAGCAAGTCCCTGCACAGCGTGGACAGCAGCCTCTTGCAGGCTAGGGCTACGCTGCAGGCAGCCTATGTCGAAGTGCAGCGGTTCCTGGTATTAAAGCAGCAGGTAACTGGGCTTTAGAGATTGTCTGAGGTAGAAGTTAGCACCATCTGGAATCAGTTAGGACTGATTTAAACCACGATTGTGTTGCAGATCACCATGGAAATGAGTGCACTAAGAAGTCAGAGAATCCAGGTCTTGCAGGGGCTACAAGGTATGAGATGCCATGCAGCTACATCAGGTGAATACCGCCTCGTGTTCGGTGCACTCAGTCTCTTGTAAAAAATGCTTTTAACTTGAATTTGCTCTTTTAAAACGTGGAATAAAACTGCAGGATTGCCATATGCTAGTCAGTCTTGCTCGGGGGGTGATCCAGCTGCTTTCCTAGTGCCATCTGTTGTGTGGTGGGTTTGGTTTTGTTCTTTTCAAATTTTTCTCTTCCTTGTCTGTCTGTGCACCTAGAGTGACTTCTTGGCACCGCTAAATCTTACTTCAAAGTTTTGTAAAATAGGAGCGTATATTTATTTTCCTCTCCTCTTTTGCCATTAGAAACACTTGACCCTTCTGAACAGCCTGAGCAACTTCCCTGCAGCATCTCTGCTGAACGAAGAAATAGCAAATCTCAGATGGCAACTGACTTAGCTCCTGCAGGCTCCTTCCTGCCCCTTTTGGACACTTTGTCTCCTTCTGTACCTCCGTTGGGATCATCTGTCCATGTAAACTCACCATTGCCATTCCAGTCTTCTGCTAGCATCACACCCACCATTCCTCCTGACTCCTCCATACAAGTTAAACGAGAGCCAGTGTCTCCAAAAGTTTCAGAAGAAAATGTGAATTCTGTGCTCCAGACTTCTTCATGTGCTTCACAAGCAGAAATGGTGGAGCAGAAGGATGGTATGTTTGGTTTCTCTTGGTTTTAAGAGAAGCTAGCTTTAAGGAAATGTTTCGAATACTGCTAGTTTGCCAATGGGGGTTAAGGAATCTCCCCTGATACGTGCAACAAGCTCGATCTGTTCTCATGGGGGCTACAATTGCTGCAAATGCGACTTCTAGAGTAGGGGAAACGCAGCTGTGGTCACTGCCTGTCCCAGTTGTGAACTCGGATCCCTTTGTTCACGTTAGCTCCAAATTAAAATGAAACAGGAAGCCACCAGAGGCTAACTGTAAGCTTGCTCTGATGGCTTGGGGTAATACCACTCCCAGGGAAGAGGTACAGGTGGAATGGGATTTGTGCACCTCATCCACCCTTAGATCTGGGCAACTAGGTAGAAAGAGCTAATGCAGATGGGTTAAGCACAAGGTCTTCAAATTATGTCAGTGAGCAGCTAGAGCATTGGTCCTATATTTGGTTCCTACCAGTCCTCTACTGCAATGATGGCACACAGCAAATAAATGGTAGCGGCTTCTTAAGCCAACAGTATTGGATTTATCAGAGGTTTTCTGTCAGAGCTTTAAAAGCATATGGTCAGCCAGCAGCTTGAGGCATGTGCCCCGTTTCTTGCTGCTTGGTACACAGATAAACCTTTTCTGCCCCTGCTCTCTTTTCTAATAGGCTGAATAGCAGACTGAAATAGCAGAAGATCTGTATGTGCATGTAAGCATCCAACATACAGGAATATATCCTTTGCATCTATATTTGAGTATAAAGAAAAAAATGCAAGGAACACTTTTTTGCATAAATATTAACTGATGTGCAGAATGATCATAACACTAGTCTCTTTTCTTCAGAAGAAATCAGCCAGAAAACTCCAATGTATCCAGTCATCTCTGCAACTGTATCCCTGTCAGAGCTGACAGCTTGTTTGCAAGAGAGTAGTCACGGTGTTCGCAAGCCTGCTGCTGGGAGAGGAAAGGCTGGACTCTCTGGGAACTCTTCTCCTTCTCCGTCTGGTTTCAGCAAGAGAGAAGGAAATGAAATGGTGCCTGAGAGCTTTTTCCCAGATCAGTGTAGCACTTCTCTTCCAAATCATTCAGCCCTTCTAGAGATGCCAGTAGGTAAAAACCTCAAGCTGACGGCAGAACTCTGTGAACAACAGACAGCAACCACTCTAACACCAGCAGAAAAGGGGAACAGAAGGAGGAGAAAGTTAAGGAAGAAGAAAACTCTGAGGGCAGTCCATGTGCCAGAGAACAGTGATACGGAACAGGATGTAATTGACTCTAAGCCCATCAGGAAAGCCAAGAGTGGAAAGGTCCCTAAAGGGGAAAAGGTAACTACATCCACTCCTCCAAGACAGGAGGATGGAGGTCCTGCACAGACAGCAAGAGGCAAGGATGAGAATGACAGTGACACTTCCCTGGAACTAGTGGAACTTGCAACCCCTCAGTGTGAGGTGGTTGACATTGGTTCATCCGGGTCAGGAGAGGAGAAACCAGACAGCCCATCTAAGAGGGGTTCATGCAGCTCCGCTGGCCAGGCAGTCCTGGAGGCATCTTGCTCTGGTTATGATGAAGTGAGCTCCACCAGTGAGATTGGCACAAATTATAGGGATGATGTGAAAAAAAGGTGAGATTATGGTAGATTTTACAAATGGTGTTTAATGCTTTTACTTTTGAAAGACAGTTCCCTCTCCCAGCTACACAGAAAGCCGTACAACATCTGTAATCAGTTATTCCATTCAGAAATTTTAGCAGTGAAGTGTAAGGGCTGGGGGTTGGTGGCGAAGGGAAGTGTCCCTATACCTGTCATAAATTGATTTTGTTTCTTTGAACTAGCAAGCAAATGTATATTATTACCTACTAATTTCTGTAATAATTAGGAGAAGGGCCTCTTCCATGGAAACTTAATTTTTGACTTTATTTGTCACAGACCATATTCTACTTAATGCACAGTTATATTCGGATGTGTTACTTACATCACTGAGTGTGCATGCAATGTCCAATCTCATTACTTTTTATTTTTGTGTTACAGTGTGGCTGAGACACAGACTTCCATATCATCACTAAGAGGCTCAAAGAACTCTTCCGGTATGTCTTTTAAGCTGTATATATATATTTTTTCTTTTTTTTTTCTCTGCTTCAAGTGTATATTGTATCCTGCAAGAATTTGAATTAAGTATAAATCAAGCTGCTTCTAGAGTAATTTTGTCCTAAAGATAAAAATCTGCACTAAAAATTAAGTGGAAAATCATACATGCTCCTCACTTATCATAGTGAGGATGTTTTGCCTCCTCAGCAACACCCATCCCCTCTCCCTCTTTCTGTTCCACAGACTCCTGTTAAGGTGTGGAATAAACCAGCAAACAATACAGTTCTTGTTATGTTAAAGATCTTTCTGGGTTTAATATTGTCCAAAGGTCTTCCCAGCATTTTGTGTCTGCCACTTACAGGCTCCAGCTGTGAATTACTGTGAGATCTGATTTTGAAGATATTTAGCCCACAAAATAGTTCTGCTGTTTAATAATATTAAAAAAAAAGAAAGTATCACATTTGCATGAGTATTTTCACATAATCAAAGTACACATGTCTTTCTGTTCTGCAGAAGTGTCTTCAGAGCCAGGTGAGGATGAAGAACCTACAGAGGGGAGCTTTGAAGGACACCTGGCTGCAGTGAATGCTATTCAGATTTTTGGGAATTTGTTATACACCTGCTCAGCAGACAAAACTGTTTGTGCCTACAATCTGGTTGTAAGTAAAACTGAGGCAACAGTGTATTAGTTAGGCAAGTAGCTGCTTTTTCAGGGGTTTAAGATGTTGTTATCTTATGTTTTCTTCAAACCTCTCTCTTTCCCCCTCCCCTCTTCCCAGCCTTCCCTTCTGTGAGAGGGGTAAGAGGAGTGCGTGGTGTTTGTCCTGCTGTTTTTGTTGGATGTCCCACCTGACTCCATCCTGCATGGACGCTGAAATACATTGCGGACAACTATGTTAACAGACCCTTTGCTTTGCTTCGTAGAGCAGGAAGTGTGTAGCCATCTTTGAAGGACACACTTCCAAAGTGAACTGCCTGCTAGTCACTCAGACAAATGGGAAGAATGCCGTGCTCTACACTGGCTCAAGTGACCACACTATCAACTGTTACAATATCAAGGTATTTGAACTCCATTGATTAACACCTATTGCTTTTCTTCAATGTGAGTGTTACCAGGGACAGACATGAGGGTAACGTGCTCTGGGTGACCTGCTTGAAGTGGGGTGTTGGGCTAGCTGGTCTCTAGAGGTCCATTCCAGCACTAGCCATTCCGTGTGGTTCTTTGTGTGGACTTTGCAAATATAAAATATGCCTTTTAAAGCTTTCTGAAACATATATGAGCCCCACTACATACCTAATGAGGCTGGATTAGGAAAAACACCCAAACCAACCATTGAGTGATTTACTACACTAACCTTTTGGCTAGTTGAAAGTCACAGTATTTTTTTCAGTGTGGCATGACAGGGATTAGCTGAATGCTGGGAGCTCTGAAATGCTGGACAGTTGCCTGTCCATCAATATAGGTGTTGACTGACTGTATTTGTAGCTTCCTTCACTGTTTAAAGAGGGCACAGTCCTCTCTGCAGGTCAGCTTTTTGAGAATAAATATCTAATAATCTGAGGGCAGATGAAAATGGAGCAGTCTGAGACTTTCTGAAGCTGAGCTTTGTAAGGATAAATGACAAAAAAGGCAGCCTGAAGGTCTGAAAATACCTGTGTCAGAGTGGTACTAAAGAAGGCTTTTTTGGGTGTAGTTGGTTGCTGAAGTACTGTCAGAGTGAGCTGATTAAAGCCAGGATGGAGCTGCTTTTGTTCTAGAGCTTGTGGTGGTCATGGCCATTTTCTCCAGCGCTGGATTGTTTTCAGTTAATGAAATGTTCAAAATATTTCTTCCTTTTGCCAGACCAAGGAGTGCATGGAACAGTTTAAACTGGAAGATCGAGTGCTCTGTTTACACAGTAGATGGCGGATCCTTTATGCTGGCCTTGCAAATGGCAGCGTGGTTACTTTCAGCATAAAGGTTAGTTTGTTCAAATATCGACATGTAAAAGCTTCTTGCAGTGTTGTTGCTCTCTACTTTTTGCTTCTTTCCGCTCTTTCTCTTCAGTAGGAAGTATACCTGCAATTTAAGCGTTTTGGCCAAAGTACAAGGTCACTTCTGTGACTTGTCTTATCAGTGCATGAAGCTGTTCATCTCCTTTCTCTTAACTGCTTTGTTATTGTCGCATTTCTCCTGGTGATTTTAAGTTTCTGCCTGGCCTACCAGTTATGTGTCATGAGAAGTTTACTGATAGGAATGACTGCTTGTGAATATCCCTTTTTTTGCTCGTGAAATTAGAATAAGACACGGTATTGCTGTTTTTCCTTGCTCCGTTTGGTATTGCAGAAGAGGCTTCTTCACACAGTTTTTTAGTTTGTTTGTTTTTTTTGTCAAAGAGGCTTAGTCAGCAGTCCATATGATATTTAAAAGGAGGAAAACAGAGTTGTTGTTTAAATTACCATGACTCTTCTGTGTTTATCCTAGACTAATTTCTAGAATTTATCCTTGACAGAAGGAAAAAAAGCCCACATCTTATGGTTATCGATAAAGGTGCCTTGGCTTGAGCAATAACATCCTAGTGA
>NW_010583324.1:0-10711 GCF_000705375.1 Tinamus guttatus
AAAAAAAAAAAAGCCAAATCTTGGGGATAAACCTTGCACAGTGTGATTCAAATATTTCACTGCCATGAATTAATAGTATCCATTTTTCCAGTCAGAATGACATTTTACCTGGGGCTGGAAATCAAAGCAGAAAGAGAGAGAGATGCTCGATATTTGAGTATTGTGACGAGCAGTGGACTCATTCATATTGTAGTAATTCTTTGCATGTAACTGATTGGCCAATGAATTGCAAGCTGTTTGAAATGTACGTTCAAAAATCTCCAATCTAGCAGTGTCAGTGTGACTGTAAGAGGTTTCTAAATCTCTTTTGAGGCACAGATACTTTCATCCTCTAAAATACTATACATATTCAAATCTTTATGATTCCTTTTTCAGGGACTGCAGTACATGCATTAGAGTAATTGCAAATGCAGAAGTAGCAACTGACTTGAAAGCTCAGTTTTCAGAAAATGTTCTTCCCAATATTTGAGTCTTGCATATTTAGCACTACTAGAGAATTCTAAAGGCTCCAACTTCAGAGTTGTGTGTTTTCCTGGACTGTGCACACACTAAAGCCTTCTCATCTTTATGCCAAGACATTCTTTGGTCAGTGGGGTTATTCCACTTGGTTTTCTTTTTCATGTGAAGTTGGTGTTGATTTAAATATTTTTATATTGCAAAAAAAAATCTCAGGCAGTGTGTGTCGTGCCAGTGGTTGGATGGAGAATTCCTGGGACAGATCAGCTGGGGTGTATCTGTCTCCTGTGCTGAAACCTCAGTAAAAGCTGAAATGGGAATGATAACCTGAGAATTCTGCACACAGGAAATGAAGCAGCAGATTGCAAAAGTGAGCCAATATTTGATCCGAATTGAGGAAGAGAAGCTCACTGGATGGACACGTTGTGAGGAGGGCCCATGCCTTGGCTGAACCCTAGGGAAGGAAAGGGATGGAGAGAACGAGCCCTGGTCAGGAGGCTACGTACTATGTCCTTGTGAGCTGCTCTCTGGTTCCTTTAAGTTTCTTTCCATTAAAAGACTATGGAGTGAAGCGTTTGGACTGATGTGTTGCCAGTGGTGGGAAGTGGTTGTAGAGGTGGAGTCTGAGATGCAGAACTAGGGTTATTAGACAACTTGTGAGGAAACAGGGTCGAGCCCCGCAGCGGGGCACGTTCTGCCTGTGTGGCTGAGTGTGCGGCCCGCGTTCGCTCTGTGTGCGTCTCCCTCTTTCTCTCTTTGTGCCTCACGCAGGCCCTGCCATGAATTTGCTCTGACCCCTTGGGGCCATTCCCACATGGAGCTTTGATGTGTGTGCCCAGACCCTGATTGACAAGGAAGTTTTAACGGCGGCAACAGGGAAATGAAGAGAAAAGGGTAGGGCTTTGTACTGAAAGGCTTTGAGCTCTGCAATGCTGTGCTTAGTTATCTCCTTCAGAATGTTAATTATTTACCAAGATAATTGGGCGGGAGGGGAAAAAGAGAGAGGGGAGGTTATTAAAAAATTCCAACACTAACACGCTACAAAAACCTCATTTTCCAACTTGCAGCTGGCATGAAAAGGATGTTGTGTGTAAAGGGGCCTGAGTGTATGTGTGTTTGGGGAGGGGGTGTGTGTGGGGGCTCCTTTTTAAGCCACCCATTTCCCAAATAGAGGGATCCCTTCAGACGAACGTAGCGGAAACATCAAAGGTCTTGAGAGAGTTTTCACTGGGGCTTCTAAACCGTGTCTGGCGCTTTTTAATTAAAAAAGTTTATGTAGAGCTGTCTTTGTGACTCGAGCAGGCAACCTTAGGCCCTGTTGCTTGGGGAAGGAAATGTTAAAAGACTCAATAAATAACGATTTCTGACGCTAAGATGTGAGTTCAAGGATGTGAAAATTACTGTGCAGTTAGGCAGGAGCTGAGGTGTGGGATAGACTAGGGGTGCGTCCCCTGCTTCAGTGCAACAAGGTGTAGGACATTCTCTATGTGAAAGTCTCCTACGCTCTTTGAATTAACATCCAAAGAGTTGGAATATTGCATACTTATTTGTAGTTAGGAAGATAGGCGAAGCTATTCTATTTTGCCACCAGTTAATACAGTTTTATTAGTATCCATCCTAGCTACCCATCCACAGACTCCCCAGTGCATCTGTGGAGTTGAGTCGTGCTCTGCGCTCCGGTAGCTGCTTTGCTGCATCAAGTTCAAAGCCCATCAGCTCCAGCATCTTGACTCTGCTGGTAGTGGCAATGGAGGAGTGAGGAAATGCAGGAGCAGACAGCCTGCCCTGCAAAATGCTCGCATATATATCAATATTCTGAAAAGAGCAAGGATTTTCTTGTTTGTTTGCGAACAAAATGCTAGCGTTATTGTTTTGTCAGGATAAATATAGACCATTAAACAACATTTTCTGTCAGCCTTAGATTTTCTAAATTTTGACAGTACTTACCTTTAGCACCATGATGATTTAGCATTCTTACTAGTCTCCTTATATAAGGTCTTCTGAAAACTTTAAACTTTCTTTTAATATAGTTTTGCTTTATGCAATATTATACTGACATGTTAAAATAATTCCAGTAATGTTTGATATGATTTTTCTTTCAGAATCCATGCTGGTTAGACCATATCCTATTAATCTTCTGCATATCAAACTGTTTTTAAAATAGAAGCCCGTGCTTGTAGCAGTGTCTGTTTTTAATGAGAAGCTTAATTCTGGATCTCTTACTCTGTAGTTCCTTGAGAACGCTTGGATATACCATCTGGCCTGGGTGATTTAGTGCTGTTTAATTCGTCACTTAGCTCCAACACCAGTTTTTCTGCTGCCTTGGTCTCTTTGAGGGTGCAGTGCCATGCAATGATCACTGCAGCAGCACAGCAAGTTTCAGTGGTACTTACCCTCCCGGCTTATTTGCAGCTGAAGTCATTGCAGCTTTACATGATGATTTCTGTGGTGTCCAATGAAGGGCCAAGTATTTTGCAGGCATCCGATAAACGGGAGAGACTGAGAGCCGGGATTGTTCAGCCTTGAGAAGAGGAAGTTCGGGGGGGATCTTATCAGTGTACTTAAATACCTGATGGGAGGCAGGAGAGAAGACAGACCTGTATCTTTCTCAGTGGTAGCAGTGCCAGGATGAGAAGAAGTGGACACAAATTGAAGTGCAGGAAAACACATTTAAAATAGAAGAGAAGACAGACCTGTATCTTTCTAAGTGGTAGCAGTGCCAGGATGAGAAGTGGACACGAAGTGCAGGAAAACACATTTAAAATAGAAGAAAAAGCTTTTATTATTTTAGTTCTAAGAGGTTAAACAGTGGAACAGGTTACATGGGCAGGTTGTGGAGTCTCATTTTCCACCAGTTCTAGCTGACCCTGCTGTGAATGGAGTCTGGGCCACCCAACCTGCAGAGGACCTTTCCAACCCCAACCCACCCTGGGGGTCTCTAATGGCAAGAGTGTTATAAGGTCATTTTTGCCTTTTAGCCACTCAGTCTTACATAGAGGGGCAGAGGAAAACAAAGGTCATTGGCACGGGGATCACTTGTTCTATGGGTGTTATCATCTGTATGGTGAAATTCTTTGTGGTGTTGTGCCTTGTCTTAATTCGCATCCCTCTTTCCCACTGCTGTCATTCATTTTGGATCTCAGGAGAGCAGGGGTGAGTGAGCTTCCCCTCCTCAACTGGCTGCACAGCTGCTACAGTAGACCCATAAGAATTACATTATTTCCTCCAGATTTCTTCTAACAAAAGATAAAGCAGACCCTGAGAATGCTGATAGATGTTTCCATTCTAAATTGCTGAAAACTTGCTTGGTCCTGCTGAGAATGGATTTGACCTCAGTTTGCTTGATCGAAAACATAAATCTAGTATCTTTCTTGTGGGATGTTTTAGACTACAAAATACGCTGTATCTGTAATGGAAGTGGTAGAGGACCAGCTCTCCAGAAGGAAATGCCATTGTTCAAAGTGTTCACTGCATACGTGACTATGAAGTGTCTTTACTGATCTCCTGTTGTAGTGGCTAACTGGAGATGGGAGAACAGATATGAATCTCTTATTCCCTGACACCTCTGGTTTATGCTCAGAATCGCTGTTTCTCCCGGAGAGAATAAAAACTTCCTAGAATAGATTGAGATGCAGTGAGCACTGAAAGAAAATGTCAGAATGTTGGGTTTTGGATCATGAAATAGGCACCTTGAGTTTTTTTTTAAAGGCATAATTTAAAAGCATCCTGTTTCTCCATTAGTGGAAGATGGAGATGGAGTATATTGTAGGCATTTGCTGAGCCTAGACCTACATGATTCTCTGGTGGTATATGTCTTTATCTTACCAAACAAGCCTTCAGATTTCATTGAGTTTCCTTTTAAACAGATTCTTACCTGAAGTCGGACCTACTGTGCTCTGCAGTTTCCCCTGCCGCAGCTGATTTATTAATAGCCAGGTATGTTGGGACTGACTGGAATTTGTGACTATTTGTGAATATTTTAGGGAGAAAAGAATGAAATTAGCCTGTCTTACTAGAAAGGGACGTCATATGAAAATGCTGGGCATTCAATTTCTCTTTCATGCAGTCGTGGTTTACAAATATACTTTGTGTTTCCTTTGTGGAGTAGGATTGCAGTGACAAATCAAGTAAATCCTAGGGCCTTTAGCATGAAAATGAAGAGCCTTATCAATCTGACTTTGACTCTGTGGAGGTGGTGGTATATGGGGCCTATTATGGAGGAAAAAAAAAAAAAAAGCTTAATTCTCATTGCTTTATTTTTTTTCCCCAGATGTTTGTCCAAATCAGTAGTTCCTTCTGCTTCGCCGTCTTTAGGCAGGGAAGGAACTGCTGATTCTGAGCCAGAAGAGGGAAGTGACAGAAAGAGCAATGAGCAGCCGGAACCAGCAAGAGGACAAGAAATTCCGCAGCGGATGAGCAGGGCCCCTGGGAAGATACCCAAGTGGCTGAAGCTGCCAGGTACCATATGAGATTGGAGGAGAGTTGTTCTCGTAGCAAACTCCCCAGGAAGGCAGGCTTCTCTGTGCCATGCGTGTTGGGTGCTGAGAATGTTGCCCTGCTGGTTGTAGGTGTCACTGGGAGGCTCGCAGGGCATGGAGTTGAGCAGTGGCCAGTCACAAATCATGTGTGACTTGAAGCTCGTCCTTAATTGGAAAAGGATCTGAATACTGGTTCCATGCAGTGCTGGGTCTGACTAATGCATATGTTCAAAATCATTTGATGTTCTAGGGTGTTAATTAGGCAGCATAGCTCAAAAAAAGAGGCATGATGCTCTGCTTATGAAGGGCCCTTGTCATCTGTTAAACCTTGTCAGGTTTTTTGTTTGTTTTGCTGGTGTAGTCTGTGTTAGTGTTTTCCTTTCCCTTGATTTTTGAGTTGATTATGTTATTTTTAATCTTTACTGCAAAGCAGCAGTAATTTTCCACAGTTAAGCTTGCAACTGAGCTTGTTAGGAATTTGTTCGTGGTTTATCAAAACTATATGTATCCTTATGTGAGAACTTGCACAAAGTATGAAGTAACTAGAAAGATTCTAGAATTAAGTGATTGTTAATATTCACTTTTTGATGCAGCTGCAAAGAAGAAAAAAAGTAAAATCAACCCCCTACACAGCAGCAGAAGTGGGAAGAACTATTTCATGGCTAACAATGCCAAATGTTCACTTCTTGATTGAGAATTGTAATATTTGATTCTTGGAAACCACGGTGGCTCTAGCTGTGGGGACAGCTCCAGCAGGGGCAGTGTAAGGTGTGAAGGCTGGAAGGCTGCAGCCTGTTTCTCTGCTGTAGACTAGCTCTGGGACACCCATGCAGATCACGTGGGAAATGGTAATGGCAGTATGTTTGAAGCACTTCACTTATGAAAGAGAACTTTCTCTTCCCAGTAAAGCGTATTTGGATAAAGTCCAAAAGAAAATTCTTACCTAGTTAGCTGGCTCACTCATTACTAGCTGATACGAACGGTTAAGAGTGTGTGTCAGTATGATGGAGTTCCCAGCTCTGAAGCTTGTGCTGCATTCGCTATTCCATCTCGCAAAGAAGTGCACCTAGATGCTACCAAACTCTTGCCTAACTGCAGTGGCGTATAGGGCCCTCAGCAAAGAGAGTTATTCAGAAACTCTGCAGTGCACATTGTATGTTTTAAGTCTTTAATGCTCTTGCATTTGTGTTTTAGGTGGGAAGAGATGAAACCTTCTTGGCGGCAGGATTCGTGTAACGTTCAGCTGTGCTTCTCTCCTGATGAAGTACTTCAGAATTGTAAGAAACTGTTGGTGACCCTGGAGAATCCTAATCTAAATGAACATGAGCTATAAACAGAAAATTATTTTTGAACTGCCAGCTTCATCTTTTGGAGAGTGGAAGCCCTGACTTATGGTCTTCCTGACTACAGAGGCAGGGTCAGAGGTTAAAGGTTTTTTTTTTCTTTTGCATGCAGAGATAATATGAATAGAGAATTGAGGGGAAATATTTGCTAGTTATTCTCTGTCAAAGATTTTGCTTCCTTCCATATTTTGAAATTCAAATCTTCATAGTTCTGTCTTTGGAGATGACTTGAGATGTTCTAGCTGCCTGAACTCTAGCAATAAGATACAGTTTGATTTAGTTTTACCTGTAGTTAAATGTGCCTAGAACAAGAACTTTCTTTGCTAGTTGGGGTTACTGCTCCTGTAATTCTGGGCATAGATTGCTGGCAAGTGGGTGAAGAAGGTTCTTTTAGGTTATTCATAACAGTTTAAGTAGGCTTTTTCTATGAATCTCTTGGTTTGCTGCACTTACCTGTTTTCAGTTGACAGTCTTGTTAACAAAGAACACCAATAACTGTTAACAGAATGCATGTGGAGATTTTATGCCTCAAGCTCTGTGTTTTGTTTTCATTACACATAACTAATATCATTAATTACAATTCTAATGAGTAAAAACATCTAGTGCAAGGGTCTCTCTGTGGCCTTCCATCTTACTGACCTCTGTGGTCTGAGTGCTTCTGCAGCAGAGTAGCAGTTTATTGCAGTGCATTGAGTTTTGGGAGGGGAGCAGTAGTCCAGATCTTTGTCTCTTGAGATGTACAGAGATGAATGTTATTGTTTAGAACTGTGCCTGCCCTGGAGATGAGATCTGCAGGGCCACACTGACTGTAATGCTGTATTTTATGTGAAGTCTTCTCCATGAATTAGTGATTCATACTGGACGCTTAGGGTTCCGTGTTACCGTTCCATAAGACTTAGAAATTGTTTTCTATTTTCCCTGTGTAGTCACTTGTTCCCTAAACTATGTGTGCACCTGCACAGTCGGTAGATGTAATAAAGCAGAGCGGCCATGGGAGGCCTCTTGTCGGTCTCTTTGATAATGCATTTCATCCCAATGGTATTTCTCTGTCAGTTCACAAGAACCTGCTCCCTCTTCATTGGGCCTGTCATGCCTCATTCCCTCCCCCTATTTTTTTTTTCAACAAAGTAAAATGGAGCTTTGTACCATCTGAATGAACTTCAAAGTGGCTAGAAAGGGCACTCAGGGTTCCTGGCACTTGTCATTGTCTCGCAGCCTGGCCAGCATTTCCCTTCAGGTCTAATTACTTCCAAATGTTCCCAGATGCTTTGAAGAAACTCGGAGGGCGGGGGAAGCATGAAAGAAAGGTGGAAAGAGAAAAAGGAAACCAGAAAACTCAAAGTGTAAGGAGCAGAATTCTGTAGGGGGGAAAAAAAGATTAATTTCATATACGACACCCAAATATGAAGAAATGGAATGTGTGCAGGCACCGTCAGCAGAGAATGCAAGAGCACTGCATACAGCTGCTGCTCTGAATAATCCTTTCTATGGAAAGGGAGCCTTCCTGGAACATGATGACCATCTATGAAAGGCATACTACAGCAAGATGAAGAAGATTAAACTAATGCTTAAAGCTTATTACTTCAGAGGATTAAGTGAGGACAAAGCCTCCAGAGCGCTATCTGCATTTTGGTTCAGGTGCTGTATCAGGCTTATTCATCTCAGGGAATCCAGAGGTAGAGTGTGGCTAGGGCTGCTTTATTGTATTTGTGCAGGATACATTTGCGGCCAACGAATAGCCAGAGCTAATGATAGGGGATTATGTACTCACACTAGTGCTGCTTGATATACTGGGTTAGAATAAAACCTGGTAGTCTAGTTGGTAGGAAGTTGTTCTACACTTTCAAGTGTCTTAGTCTCGTTCTTTGAAGAGCCCAGTCGACATCAAGTATAACTGATTGACTTAGCTATTCCAACAGTTGTGATAGAGAGCTAGCACCATAACCACCTGCAATGAGCTGGTATGGGCAAACGGAAGGAAAAAACATAGGGACACAAATAACTGTAACATTATTACTGGAGCAGTCTTGTCAGCTAAGTACAGGGCTGAGGACAACGAGAGTAATGTCTGGTCTGTCAGGACCTCACTGCTGCTCATGCACCAGAGAGACACTAATAATTTTGGGCAGTTTCTTCTTAGCTGTGGCTGGACACAAGCAGCAGCTACAGGAAGAATGTTGGGTTTAACTGGATTCCCAGATTGAACTTTCTAATAATTTTAAAATCAAGATACAACTGCTTTCTCCAGTGATACTGTAATGAGCTGTATGGCGGGATGATGTTTCTGGGGAGGGGCTAACATTTTGCCTCTGACTTCTGCAGCCAGCTTCATATGGCCGTTCTACCCAGGCATGTCCCTTGTGTAAGGCAGTGGTATCAAACCCACCACGAGCCACTGCTGTTTCAATAGGATGGAAACTTGTTGCCTTTGACAACTATCCTAAAGGCCTTATTCCCCTTCCCCTATGCAAAGAAGAGTTAGTTTTAGCTGCTGCTATTAAAATAGCATTCTACCACTAACATTTACATTTGCAATCACTATCAGGCAAGAAAGCTGATGTATGAACCAAGTTTGTCAGGAAAGCCATTTCATGCCTTTTTAAGGCAGCAGCTTTGACAGATCGGTGTCCCAAGGAGACAGAATGGGCAGGGAGGGTGAGAATTTGAAATCTGGTAAGGCAAGAAAGGAGTGGATGCTTTGAAAAGAGGCACATGCCATGGTATTGAAAACTGCAGGCTTCTCACTAAGGAAGCTGCTCCAAGGATTCCTATCCAAGTCGCTATGTACTATGCCAAGTCACTGTGTGAACTGTACACACAGGTATGTGAAAAGCTGGGTTTGCTTCAATCCTGCTTCTCCTGTAGTAGCTGAACTCATCCCTTGGGTAGTAATTAGGCATTCAAAGATAGTATTACCTGTATTTTTTGCTGCTGCCTATGGTTGTGGGGCTGAATGCTGAGCTGGCTGCTGCCTATTGTACCAGTATGGTTGTGGGGCTGAATGCTGAGCTGGGCCTGTTCTTCCACTGGTTTCATTGTACCAACACTTACCTTGGCTGCAGGGTAAAGGGACGGGGAAACTGCTGGAATGGGGACTGTCACCAAAAAGAACGTGCATTAAATTGTGTCTTTAATAGAAGTTTCCAGTGGCTGGTGCCCTGACTAAAGATTTTGATAGTTCGTGTCTGAAAAAGTACAGTGACCTACTGAGCCTTTGCCTACTACTTCCCAAGTGAGGGGTGTGTGTGTATAATTTATTATATATAATAAAGACTTCAAATAGCCATCAGTGCAACATGGACTCTTTAAGGCACACTATTGCCAGCTGCTTTTCCTGTAGCAAGATGTGTATTTCCTAAGAAAGCCGGTTCAGTTGTGTAGTTCCTGCCTCCATGTGTAAGGTTTCCTATTTCACAGTTCCCCCACCCTGCTGGCTGAGGGGCCAGCCTGTCCCATGATGTGGGATTCTCACACATGCTGTTTGTTATTCTGTCCTTTTTCCTTTCGTCCTGCAAAGATTTAGAAGAGAGGGTGTGTGTATGTGTGTGTGTGGAAACTGCAAGTCTTTGAAGCAACTTGACTTTAGATGATTAATTGCAGCAAAATGCTTGCACAAGGGAAGGAGACTTGGCTTTGATTTATTGATGTTTCTTTGTGAGAACAAATTTATAGCAGAGGGAAGCAGCTTCTGAAGAGAATATCAAATAGTTAAAAGGTTCCAAGCATTCTTTGATGTCACAGCCCTGAAGAAATACTGGAAGGTATTGAGGAACAGACACTGTTTATTTATAAAATAAAGATCAGATACCTGCTTTTGGCAAGAGCCTGTAACTGAGTTTCTTTTAACAAGCCATTCATTAGACTGGGTCCAGCTCCAAGCCTAAGTTTCTCCCCCAGCTGCCTGCTGAGGTGCTGAGAGCCTGCAGTGACATTTTCAGCCATTAAGCAGCACCTGTTTCTCACATAAGCCAAGAAAGCAACAGCACCTTACCGGTGCCATGGTGTACAAGCTACTGTGGAGGGAATGAGGCAGCAACGTGGAAACCTGTTACACACTGGCTACCAAAATAAATGTGGTAGCTATGTCTCAAAATCAGCATCTGCCATGGTAATTGCCTGGGCCTTTGTCATGCTTGTTAGAGGAAAGAGGATAGAGAGACACTATGGCAGAGGAAGAAGAAGGTGACGCTGCTCTTCCTCGTGCTGAACTCCGAGGATGACACCCCAGCTGGTCGCAGTCAGGGTGGTGTCTTCTGCTCGCAGCCACCTCACAGCTGAGTCTCTAGAAGTCCAGAAGCTGCAAGACGAGAGCAGCAGTGCTTCAGTTTCCAAAGCAAGTGGACCGCTCATCACGGCCGTGTCCTCCCGCGGCTCAGAGCGGGGCTCCGCGCTACCCACCAGCTGCGGCAGCACCTTCTCCACGTGCTCGACGTC
>NW_010583324.1:11462-22138 GCF_000705375.1 Tinamus guttatus
CCGGGGGCGGCGCTTCCCCCCGCAGCCCCGCGGCTGTGTCCGGTCCTGGCTGGGTGGACGGCAGCGGCCTCGGGCACCGCTGCTCGTGATCCCCGTGGCAGCGGAGACGTTTTTTCCGCTGCCCTCGAGGACTGCTGGCTGCGTGTGCTGCTGTGCCCATAAGGGCCTGGTGGCAGCTGCTGTTACAGCATTAGATCAATAACGTGCCCATTCCGATCGCCAGGTCATTCCTTCCAGCACACACTAGATCAGGGCTCTGTAGGACACGGTAGGGTGACTCTCTAGTCAATCCTAGAAACTAAACTAGTGAACACCTTGTCTTTGTGGTCTGTCTGGACCTGAGCTATTTTCCCATCCGTGCTAAGCAGGTATATAGGATAAGATGCAGTTATCCATCTGGGCCCCTCTTTTTCTGGGAATATGTAAACTCCATCCCAAGGGTTCAGGCCTGCACTTTCCAGGAGCACTGCCTCCTCATTAAGTAGGATGCTTTGTCACAGCCAAATCTCCTGAGCTGGTTGGTTGAAACAACAATTTTCCCTCCCAAGCAGGCAGATTACGTGTGTGGAGTAAACAGCTTTTTATTTTATTTTTTTCTCCTATCCAGGTGTCAAACTTCTGTTGAATGGGCTTTGCTCCAACACCACAGTCAAATCTTTGGATTTGAAGGTGAGTTAGAGTAAGCTTAAGAAAAAGGGAAGGGAATAGAAGCACAAACTTAATGTGAGTTAGAACAGAAATTTCTGCTGCAGTAGGCCTGTAGATTTCCAGTTCCCGAGTGTCTTGGTCCTTTTCTCCGATCTGCCATGTTAAAGCATGTTACAGCTCTCCCCAAATTGCCTGGTAACTGACCTGTCTCTGAATTTTTCTTGGCTCTCCTGTTTTGCTAGAGTGTTACTGCCGCATTACAGCTGAACAACGCTTGGTGCTGTTTGATGTACGAGCTGGATGGGACAGGGTATAACGCATTGATTACCCATCACCTTTCTTTCAGGGGAATAACCTGCGAATTGCAGGAGCGGAGGCTTTGGGAAAACTTCTTAGGCAGAATCAGTCCATCAGGAGGTAAAAAATTGCACCTACCTCTGTTATTTCTGTTAGATGAAGCCAACATTGGAAAGGGATGAGGGTCAGGAGAAATGTCAGGTGTGCCTTAGCAGTACCCTGCACTCTCGGTGTCTTGAATAGGTACCATGTCCTATATAGATATTATTCAGGCTCTTAAAACTGCCAGATTACAGAACAAATTTCAATCCTGTCTGATTTTTCCCTAGCTTAATCTTGGAATGGAACAGCCTGGGCGTGTGGGAGGAGGGCTTCTCCTTTTTCTGCCAGGGGCTGGCAGCAAACAGCTTTCTCCAGCGGCTAGATCTGCGCAACAACCAGATCAACCATCAAGGGGCAGGAGAGCTGGCCATGGCACTGAAACGAAATGCCAGCCTACAGGAGCTGGGTAAGAGTGACTAATTTTGTCCATCTGCAAACGCACACAAAAATGTACATATATGTTCAAGTTGACTGTAGCCTGTCTTGATCTCTGCAAGCTGCTTGGAGAACATTCCCATTTCCCATTTTGCAGACTTTGTGCAGGGAATAGAGGTCACAGCCCTATGGCCTTTGAGGGGAGGGAACTGCTACTGGCATCTCTGGAACCGAACCTGCAGATGAAGATTATGCTCTTGGAGCAGAACCATGCTTAGTGAAGGAGGGAATAGGTTGATTCCCATCATGAATCCTTTTGGCATGTCTCTGCCTGTCAGCCTCTGAGACTTACTTTACACTTGCTTTGTCCTTAAAGAGGAATTACTGGAGTTTTCTTGGGGAAAATGTGGCTCTTGGTGCTGGCTGTTTGTCATCCACAGGTTGTAATTTTAGTGCTTTGTGGAAGGAGAGCTCAGAGGGTGAAGGTGAGACACAAGACTTGCTCACCTGTCAGACTGGGACAGCTTCCTGCACATAAATACGCTTAAGACTCATCCATTCCCTTCCTGCCATGTCAGTCACCCCCCTCACCCCCGTTCATCTCAAAAGGGAACATAACATCCATTTGTGTTTGTGCTGAGCCCTTTGAGGATTAGTTAGCTGCACATGCAGATGTGTGTAGAGGATGATATCTGTATCTTCCAGTGGATGTCGAGTGACTACCAGGATGAAAATTTGCTTTCTGTGTAGATTTGCGCTGGAATAATATTGGGCTTTTGGGTGGCCGAGCTTTGTTGAACTGCCTGCACAGCAATAAGACCCTGAAGAAGCTGGAGCTGGCAGGGAACAATGTTCCCAGTGACATCCTGAAGGCTGTGGGTAAGCACTACTTGTTGCATGGGAAAGAATCAGTAACTCCTTTCACACTTCAGCACTCAAGAGATGTTGGGCATTTACTGCTTCAAAAGGGAGCCTTCCCTCTTCTGCTCTCTATTTCAACAGCACCTCCTCAGTGCTGCCCTGCATATCTTCCTCTTGCCTTGTAATGAGGGCTGCTTAGGTAGGAGATGCCACTTTTAGCAGCAGGAGGGAAAAATGTGAAAGGGCTGAGGACTCTAGTTTGCCTCTGAGTAGCCAGTGGTCAGCTTGTGTTTGGTTAATGTCCTTTGTCATCCTACTTACAGTGCAGCTGAGCTGTTTTCATGAAACTGGGGTGTTGATTACTCAATGCATGCTTGTTCTTTTTGGTTCCTTAAACGCCCTCAAAGTGAAAGTGGTCCCTGTATACAGGCCCGTTTCAAAGAAGCTGCCATCCTGGTGCTTCTGATAGCCAGATTTCATACTGTCCTATAGCAATTGTTGCTATTCTGTTGCTATAGAAGCATGTACATTATCTCCTGCTTTCTCTGCATCAGAACAAGCCTTGGATCACAACCAAGACCGTCAAACAATTCTCAGTGAGACCCACAGTAGAACCCGTGTGCTCAGCAACGAGGTTTTGAGTCTGAGGAATGAGAAGGCCAAGCAGGTCAGTAATCTCCTCATATGCTGGCAGTTGGAACAGCTGGAATCCTCTGCTATCTACTGGTGTCCTCACCAACCACTCTGTGATAGGACTGTTGGGCACCTGAATTTCAGTATGCATCTTTTAGAAGGCACTCAGCATTATTTAGTGTATTGGATCCTTTCTCTGAGCTAGGTTGTCCAAGAATCAAATCCATGACATATATTATGAAGACATGTCATACCAAGCATATTCATTCTGGATTCTGCATGAGTTTGGTGATTTTCTGCCTGCATTCATGCTTTCACTGCTTCTTTTGCAACTGTTCTGGTGTTTTTCAAGTGAAAAAGCTATAAATATGAGTTTGTTTTACTTCTGACACCTAATAGCATGGGGTCCCTGTGGCTGATGACCTTAATCAAACCGGGAGTGAACCTGTTTTGCCTCCAGTTTGGTTTCTTTTGCAGCAGTGTCTTTACCTGTTTTCAGTAGTCATTCAGAAGATAAAGATAAGAAATGTAAATTCAAGCATCAGCTTGAAGCTGATGCTGTTCATTTTCTCGCTGATGTTTGTCCTGTTCACAGTTCTTAGATTTGATGGACACCATAGACAAACAGAGAGAAGAAATAGCCAGGAGTAGCAGGTGAGTTGATTTTCTGGGCAACTTCTGCTCTTTGGTAGCAGGATTGGTCCCTTTCCATCTACTGGCAGAATATTAGAGTTTGGGTTTTTTTATTTTCTTCTTTTTTCTTTTTTTTTTCTTTTTTTTCACAAATGCAGGATGTCTACAGCACGAGTCAGCCAGCTGCAGGAAGCACTGGATGAGCAGCACTCTATTATGAATTCACTGAAAGCCAAGTATGGAACAATCTTTAGCCTTCTCACAGTTCTGTGCTGACATTGCTGAGCTGAGCTATTAAGAAAAGAAATAATCTTACAGAGTGTCTGACTTAGTGTTTCACTTAACTAAGTGCAGTAATTGTGCAGTAATGTCCAGAAATTGTGGTCAGATCAGGCCTTTGGCTTTTCCACAGTAAACATTTTGCCTGTTCTTCAGTAAAAAGAGTGCATTGGTGTAAGAGCATGTGAATGATAGAGTGAAGAGAGGAAAAGAATTGTGGGGTGGGCTGCAGGAACATTCCTTGTACAGTTTGGAACATGGAAAGAGTTAATTGTGTTCACCACCTTCACCCATTAGTTGGCAGTATCCTCTGAGGACCATTGCAGATATGAAGAAACCTGACCAGTGAGAAGGGTGAGCTGGAACTGCCCAAAAGTAGTGTTAGACTGTGTTGAGCCATGTGCGTATGGCAAGCCTGGTTAGTTCAATTCTGTCAACTCGAAGTAGGTTTTTTTGGTGCCATGCTTCAGTGTCATGTATTTATTCCTAGGTAGAGAGTATGAGAGAAGTGACAGCTATCAGTCATTCTGATAACTGTTTAAAATCCCATCCCTAATGTAAATAATTTGGAAGTGGTGTAACATAGCCCGCTTTGTTCTCTTGTGAGAATGGGCAAGTCCTTGAGGGTCCAGACATGAAAACAGCACTGGGAACACAGGCTGAGAGAGCAGAGCACCAAGCTCTGAAAAGTCCCAGGTCACTGTAGAGGCTGCTGGGTGAAAGGGTTATGAAATTCTTTTTCTCAGAGGCAAGAATACATCATTTAGCCTTGCTGATTTTCTCCATTGTCAAATGTGTGTTAATGTATTGTGCTCTGGAGAGCTTATTGGAAGTGTCCCTCTGGAAAAATCCTCTGGAAAGTGTGTCTCTGTGCAGGCTGCAGATGACTGAAGCTGCCTTGGCTCTGTCTGAGCAGAAGGTGCACAACTTGGGAGAGCTGCTCAGTGCCATGAAACAGGAGCAAACTAGCGTGGCTGAGCGCCACCTTAAGGAGCTCCAGCAGCAAAAGCAGGTGGGCTGGATAAGTCCTGGTTAGGTTTGAGAGTAGAGTTCCAAGTCATATCATGCCTGTGTTGTTGTTTTTTTGTTTTGTTTTGTTTTGGTGTATTTGGAGAATGCTGGGTGGGATAGGCAAGCATGATTTTTACTACTAGTGGTTTAACCATGGTTTACATGAAAAAAAATGTTTAAATTGGATAGGTGAGCGTTGGGTGCAGAGAGAAGCCATGGTGTTTGTGGCTTGGGTCAGAGTTGGATGCAGTAGTTTGGCAGTACAGGAACTCAGGTTAGTGAGTGACAGGTTTTTCTCAGTTTTGCTTCTGTTTGCAGGAAGGTGCTGATCGGGAAGGCAAGCTTTCCCGGGAATTGTCTGCTGTCAGTGAGAAGAACCTGCTTCTAAGAAACCAGGTAGGAAAGCAAGCCCATGGCTGAGAGGTGGAACTTGGGCACTAGTTGCCTCTGCTCTCAGTATGTCTTTCCTTTTGACCCCATTTGTGTCTTTGCTGATTGACAGCTAAGTTGGTCTGCTGATTTTGTCTTTTATGGTGGTAACTTCCTTGTAGGTGGATGAGTTGGAGAAGAAGTGCAAAGTCCAACAGGATCAGCTCTTTCAGGTAAAACAAGACTTGACCAACACAACAGCAGAGTTGAAGCTTCGGGCTGTGCAGGCTGAGGGTGAGTGGAGGAGCAGAGACAGCTCTTGGGTGCCTGTGGGGTGGGATCTATGAGTTCAAGGTGAGAGACAGACAAAGATGAAGGGTGGAAAGATTTGTGATCCAACATACCCTATGTATAGCCTGTGATGTAGGAAGATCAGTTGTGATCTGCCTGCCTTTAAACTGCAGAACGCTTAGAAGTGGAGAAGAGAAAATTTAAGCAAAGCCTTGAAGACATGGAATCCCTTCGGTTAAAAGAGGTAAGAATGGGGTTTCTGCATCCTCCTGAGGTTAGCGTCTTTTTTGGCCCTGAGATATAGAAACCTCCATTTATTCTCTGGAAGCCATTCTTTGCTGTCAGATGCTCTTAAAAAGTTTTAAAATTGGTAGACCTAGATTTAGTGAGGGAATAAAGTCCATTTTTACAAGGAGAGCCTAGCTGAAAAGATGACAAAATGTTCTGCCAGCTAGCAAGACTTGGTAGCTTGCAAGAGCATGGCCCAGAGCAGTCCCAGAGCCACAAAAGAGGCTTGTCCTAATGTCACTCCAGTGACAGCTGATTCTGTATTTATTGCAACTTCCTAGTGGACTTCTGTGGGAGAGGAAAGAGATTTTTTTTGGTAATAGCTGACTCAACAAGAGAATGCTCTTTCTTATGCTGAGTGGCCCTGTTATATTATGCCTGGAGATCACTGTTTTTCTGGCGTTTGCCTAAGTGCTTCCTGTGGTTTTGCAGGTGGATCGTATGACACAACATGTTGAGGCCAGCGAACGTGCTTTGCAAGAGAGGATCCAGAGGCTGGAGGCCATGAGGATAGCTCTGGAGGAGGTGGGAGTGGATGCTCCAGGTGCCCTGAAATGGTCAGGTAGCAGTGGCAGAATGAAACTGTCAGTATTTTAATAGGAAAACAATGTGCATTATTCTAATACTGACCAGTGGAAAGACTTTTGTGTGGTGTGGGGACAAACAGAAGACAGCAACTGGAACATTCAGTTTCTTGGATAAAACTTGGATTTGTAGATTCTGTTTGAGCAAAAATTAATTTTCCATTGACTGTAGTTAAACTCTTACCATGATTTGATTCTGCAGGTTTCCTGTGTGCTCCATGTGAGTTGCGTAGTATTTTTCTCCTTATCAGTTCCCCTAGCTACTAAATGCAGCGCTGCCCTTCCCAGTTCTGTGTCTTTGGAAAGCTTCACATTTTTCTCCTTATCTGTTCCCCTAGCTAAATGCAGCGCTGCCCTCCCCAGTTCTGTGTCTTTGGAAAGCTTCACATATTTCTTTCCTACCTGTAAATGAAACTTTACTGAGTTCAGTTGGTAGTCTCAAGGTGAGAAAAGATACAGAATTTGGGATTTGTCTCGCCTTGCCCCTGGCCCTGAGTGAGGAACAGCTGTGTCACTTTGTAGCCTGTGTTGGGAAGCTGCTGCTGTTTTGATAGTGACAACACACTGTCCGTGTTGCAGTGATGCAGCTTCACTATCTGGAATCTTTTTATGTGTTTTTTGGCAGGAGCTGAGCCAAGTCAGAGCAGCTGCGCTTACTGAGCGAGGCCAGGCAGAAGAGGAGTTAATAAAAGTGCGAAATCAGACACGGTTGGAGGAGGTAAAGAAGTACCATCTGTTGGCCCTGCTTTTATGGGAAGGAGTGGATTTGCCTGTCTGGCTTACACATTTGTCTCAGGGAACTGATGAGTACCTCCCACCTCTGGATTTCATGGTCCTGCAAATAGCATAATTTCTGAAGGAGGAAGCTCTGAAAAGCATGCTTTGAAAGGCCTGAATTGTCTCCAGAATCTGAACACTATCCTCACTTGCTTTGTGCTTTCCAGTAATAACAAAATTGATGCAGATACTGTTCTAGTAAGTTTCATTTAACTGCCAGCTTTGGAAGCTAGCAGTCAGGTGGATCCCTCTGTTTATCAGCGGCCTTCAGTGCCACTTTTCTGGACTCTGAAGCAGATTTCAAAAGATGGCTATTGCTGCTGGGTAGGAAATGTCACTGTAAGATTGAACTTCACAGAAATGGCAATAAAGTCCGCACCCTGGAAAAGAGAAAAGGGAATGAGGAAAAGACATCAAGAACCCTATTAGATTTTTTTTATCGTTCATAACATCACCAAAAAAGGGCATACAAGGCTGCAAATACATAAAAGCTGTCACTTGTCTGTGGTAGGACACAGCAGTTGCCTCTCTGCATACAGCAGTGTTTCGTGGCCATTCAGGATGGGGATGAAATGAAGCTGTGGCATCACTAGAGGTAGCATTGGTGCTTCTGCTGGGAAAAGTGCCTCTTTTTCAGTGAGTGATCTGGGCTTTGCAGCATCTCCCTCAGATTTTTTTTTTCCCTGTCAATAGAAAGCAGCTTAGATTCTCTCCTGAATGCAAGGGAGACATGCCAAATCTCTTAGGATGAAGACTTTGTTTGCTCTTGGCTGCCAGTTCACTGTACCAGGGCCACACCGTGCTGTTTGGGACAAGGAGAATTCTTTTGCAGGAATGGGACGGGACAGATCTCTTTTTTTCCTTTGTGTCTTACAGCAACAACGACTAGCGAAGTCTTTGGTTGCTCTTGGCTGCCAGTTTGCTGTACCAGGGCCACACCGTGCTGTTCGAGATAAGGAGAATTCTTTTGCAGGAATGGGATGGGACAGATCTCTTTTTTTTTCTTTGTGTCTTACAGCAACAACGACTAGAGCACCTACAAGAAAAGCTGCGGCTGATGACCGAGTCAAGGGATGAAGCTCAGAACTGTTACCTTAGACAAAAACAAGTGGTTGGTGAGGTCCAAGCAAAGGCCAACCAGTTGAGCCTGCATGCTGATGGGCTCAGAAGGCAGATAGAGGAACTTCAGCAGGTAATTTGGCCTGGAGCATAGAGATGCTTCTCACTAGAGCAACGCAAATTGCTGATGTTTGTTTATTCACGGGTTTGTGCTTGTGTGCCAGGATCTGAACATTAAGGAACAGGAGAAGGTGACAGAGGTGAACAAAGTAAAAGTGGAGCTACAGGAGCAGATTGGACACCTGCAGGCTGAACGAACAGCACAAGAAGGTCTTAGAGAGAAGATTGCCGCCCTGGAGAGACAGCTGAAAGGTGATGGATGTGTGGTGGTGGGTGGATGTCATCCTTTCATACTTACCAAATGGTAGTGCTGGGCACTCTACAGTGGGCCTGGGGCTGGCTTATGCTTGTAGTTAGTGGCAGCAGGGTTTCCTGCCTGTGCATACACCCATGAATTCATCCTGATACACTTGCAGGGATTCCAACTATAATGACTCTATGATTCTGTGAGAGCAAGACTCAGAATTTAACTGCACCAGTCTGTACAGCAAGTAATATATCTAGATTTCCTGCACAGTGGAGTGTAAAACATTGTGTTTGTACAAAACTTTTCTTGTTGTCTTATGCAGCTAAAGGCTACTTGTAATTCTCATGTTCTGTCACTCATCCTGATCCCATTGCCGTTGGCTCTGCTACAGCATGTTATTCCTGTTTGTTCCAGGAATACCCCAGATTCCTGTAGTAATGCTGTTCTTTTCTTCCAGCCCTGTCAAGTAATCACCGAGAGGCACTACTGGACAAAGAAGGTGAAATCTCTGTACTGCTGGAGAGGCTGAGAATGAGAGAGGCGGAGATTTCCAGGATAAGGGAAGAAGAGGCCCAGCGTGCAAGCTTCTTGCAGAATGCCATCATGGCTTATGTGCAGGGTTCCCCCTTAGCACCCCTCAGTGCTAGGAAATGAGACTATTGCCTAAAGCCATACATACAGGGTAAGCTCATTTTTAAGTGGGAGAGTTTTGTCCAAGTGTGGTGGCACGAAGGATTGCCAACTTAAGAAAATCTCCTCTTGCTCCTGTGAAATCTTGCTACTGACAGCATAAAGGACTCATGGAAGCAGCATCTGAAGCTGGGATTGAGGCAGGTGGGACTTCAGCATGTGGAGCCCTTCCGCTGCACTGCTACAGCATTTGGAACAGTTTCCATGGTCTTTTGTATGGTGCCAATCTCTCCGTTCACCTTATCATTACTGATGGTGCTGTGAGTTCCCTGCAGTATGGTCCTTCTGAAACACTTGGTTGGATGCCAGGGCTGCTCACAATGAAATACTGTAAATGATGGACAGAAGTGTTTCTTATAGCTCCCTGTAGATGGGAGCTGTTTACTTTGCTCTAAGTCAACATGGGGTCCAGAAACGCTGGCTTTCAGCCACCTGCACCTGCATTCCCAGTGTTAAAAATGCACACAGCCACTAACAAGGCTCGGGCAGGTTTGCCCCACTTTGGCTCTTCTGCTCTGCCTCTCTCTGCCTCTGGCGATAGCAGTAGCAGCAGAGGGGCACTCGCTGCACAAACAAATAGCTGTGCTGAGGGGGACTGTGCACGGGGTGTCTGTGTCCTTTGGGGACAGCTGGTTCTTGGCCATGACACAAGCCTTTACCACATAGCTGACATTAGAACAGGGTCAGTTTCTGTTCTTCATTGCTGTGAGCTGCAACCCATCCTTGTGGTCAGGCTTTTACTCCTCTTTGTGAAATGGTAAAACTGTCCTGCAGCTCCTCAGGAGCCTGGAGCTGTTCTGACCCAGCGCTGGGGTGGTGCTTGGCATAGCACAAAGGACAGGACCGAGCTTCCTCCTCCAGGCAGCAGCAGTCCAGCAAATGCTGTGGAAAAGAAGCGGGGAGGCAAGGGCTCTGAACCAGGGCCTGGAGAGCTGTCCCTGGAGAGCCGCATCTCTCTGGGGGGGGAAATGAACTTTTAGTGCATCTTTACAAGGCAACTGGCAAGCCCTGCTCAGCCCTGGTGAGGCCACATCTGGAGTATTGTGTCCAGTGTGCAAGAGGGATGTGGAGCTGCTGGAGAGAGTCCAGCGCAGGGCTACAAGGATGATCAGGGGCCTGGAACATCTGCCCTATGAGGAGAGGCTGAGGGAGCTGGGCCTGTTCAGCTGGAGAAGAGAAGGCTGAGAGGGGACCTGAGCCGTGTCTAGAAGTACCTCAAGGGAGGCAGTGAGGAGGATGGTGCTGGCCTCTTTTCACTGGTGGCCACCAACAGGACTAGAGGTAATGGCCACAAACTGAAGCATCAAAAGTTCCACATGAACTTAAGGAAAAATTTCTTAACAGTGAGGGTGCCAGAGCACTGGAACAGGCTGCCCAGAGAGGTTGTGGAGTCTCCTTCTCTGGAGATCTTC
>NW_010583324.1:39372-63838 GCF_000705375.1 Tinamus guttatus
GCGGGCCGGGCGCCCCCCGGCGGGACCCGGTGCAGGGGTCCTCGCCGCGGTTTAACCGTGTCTCTTGCCTTTAGCAGCCAGCAAGCTCTGTGTCAGGGCGCGGGGGTGCAGAGAGTCAGGACAGGATGAGGGATAGCTCAGCAGCCACCTCGGCTTCCTCGTCAGTGACAGATCTGTACTGCACCCCCTGCAGCAGTAGGTCAGATCTCTTCCTCCCGAGCACGGCAGGAGACTTCAGCTTGAGCGCCAGCTTGTCAGCTTGTACGATGCTCTATGAGGTACCTTCCAACAGGCTGCTCCTCTGGGCCCAGCACGCCTTGGGGAGCAAGCGTTTGGTGTGCTTCGTGAGGAGTTATGAAATAAACCCTTTCCTTTCTGAGGCGAATAGCTAGTCTAAAAATATCTCAGTTTGTATCTCCCAGTGAGTCTTTTACCCTGCGTGTGCCTTTCCTTATCTGCTAGTTCAGAGAAAAAAAAAAAAAAAAAAGAAGGGGGCCGCCCCCCCGGGGGGGAGGACCACATAAACTTATATATACTTTCCTTGCTTTACTTCAAGTTTGGGAGGATTTATCTTAAATCTTGGACACTGGAGTCAAATCAGTGTGTGAGATGGCAGTGGGTGAACCCCCAACCCTTTCTCAAGAAAGAGGAATGGAATTTAGCCTACTTAGTTTTTTGAAATCTAGCATGCACCCCGAGATGCTACACAGCATTAGATGTGCTGACCCCTTCACTTTAATGCCTTAATACTTGCTCGATGAGCTTCTAAAAGGAAAATACTCTGGTGAAAGGTGAGAGTTAATGGGGTTTTTTATAGAGAAAACTTCATGCTGAGGAATGGCGTTGCTACAGAAGAATCATGAATACGTCTAAAAGGTGAAGGATATTATTTCATTTTTGTAATTTCATGTGGGTTTAGGTGGGTGCTTAACAGATTGAGTCCCATAATGGTTCCTGCTCAGATGTAGTGAGCTAGTTTTGACCATATTTTGCCATTCCAGGGTGCAGTAGAGCCTATGCAGATTGACGTAGATCCTCAAGAAGATCAGCAGAATGCACCTGATATCAACTACGTTGTGGAAAACCCCACTCTGGTATGTACTGGTTGAGGGCAGAAGGGCTTTATTTCTCGACTGGACTGTCTGCACCCCGAGATGCTACACAGCATCAGATATGCTGACCCCTTCACTTTAATGCCTTAATACTTGCTCGATGAGCTTCTAAAAGGAAAATACTCTGGTGAAAGATGAGAGTTAATGGGGTTTTTTTATAGGGAAAGCTTCATGCTGAGGAATGACATTGCTACAGAAAAATCATGAATATGTCTAAAAGGTCAAGGATATTATTTCATTTTTATAATTTAATGTGGGTTTAGGTGGGTGCTTAACAGATTGAGTCCCATAATGGTTCCTGCTCGGATGTAATGAGCTACTTTTGACCATATTTTGCCTTTCCAGGGTGCAGTAGAGCCTATGCAGATTGACGTAGATCCTCAAGAAGATCAGCAGAATGCACCTGATATCAACTACGTTGTGGAAAACCCCACTCTGGTATGTGCTGGTTGAGGGCAGAAGGGCTTTATTTCTTGAGCATGGCCTCCTCCGTTCAGGTCTTTGAAAGGCACCTTCATTTTACTCCTTGTCATTTTTTTATTTAGAAGTTACTGGGCTGTCTTGTAAGCAAGGTGTTAGAAAAGTAACAGTGACATTTTCTGTAGCTCTTTGCTCCGTACTGGGCCGTCAGGTGAAGGAGGATGTGATATGCTGATATTTATTGCATGCTGCTTGTTGGATATGGATTGCATTCTGATTACTTATAGAGACGTTTTTATTTAAAGGTGTGTCCTTTTCTTTTCTGCAGAGCTAAGTTCAGCAGCGTGAAGTATATAATTAGGATAGAGTTCTTTCCTTGTGTCTTGATGCTTTGGAGGCTGTCTAAGATACACAGAGCTGTCAGGTTGTTAAGAACTGCATTTGTTTGCGTCAGTTTCTTCAATTTTTAATTAATGATCTGAGATTTTGGACAATTTCTGTGCATCAGTTTTGCAACAGTGGGAGATGAATCCCATAGGAAAGAACAAAAGAAGTGGTAAAGCATCATAAAAATTGCAAAATAAAGCACTCTGCTTGAAAAGTCTGGATCTCATATAACCTTTGAATCAATTCGTTCCTGTTGTCCCTGTGATTTGTAATGCTGTTGTCATATGGTCATTTACTGTTTTCTGCACAGCCCTCATTAATTCTTTTGCTCAGTGTATGAGCTGATACCTTCTTTGATTTCATTGCATTTAAATTCTGTTTTGAAGACAGAACGATGATGTAATTATACTTACAGTTTTTTTTTTTTGTCTTGTTAGTATAACATCTAAATGTTGCACAAATATTAGGGATTTTATTCTTGCCATAACTATACAATGTAAAGGAACATAATCCCCATTTGACAATCAAAGAGCCAAGGAGTAAAGCTGAAATTGCTCAGAGATTTCAGGAGTATTATGCAGCCTCAAACATGAAGCACTGGAAGAAGGAACACTCCTGGTTTTGCATTTCTTGGATTCTGCAGCAAATAAGGCAGGAATCCTAAAGACAGGTCTTTAGTGCAGACAGTGCTATTTCAGTCTTAGAGTATGTTCATTCTTCCACTAAATCACAGAAGAGTCACGTTACAAAAAGTGTTCCTGACATCAATAACTGTATCTTAATTTTGGCACACAGAGAGAACAAATTAAATGTGAACGACCAACTTGAACCAGTGTTTCCTGATGCCCAAGTGCTATATTTAGCCTTGAATATTGCTAGATTTGTTTACTCTCAAGGATTGGTGTCTGACCTCGGAAACTTTGGTTCAAAGGATGAAATCTGGACAAAGTCACAGTATGGGATAGTGTTGTCAACTTTGCTTTCTGAGATGAGGTCTTTTTTTGCAGGATTTGGAGCAGTATGCCTCGAGTTACAGCGGGCTGATGCGAATTGAGCGGCTGCAGTTTATTGCTGATCATTGCCCACAGCTGCGGGTGGAGGCTCTCAAGATGGCACTGTCGTTTGTCCAGAGAACTTTCAATGTTGATGTGTACGAGGAAATCCACAGAAAATTGTCTGAGGCCACCAGGTACTGAGAAAGAGATTGGAACATGGGAGAGTGGCTTTGCAGTAAGACAGATATGCCACAGGAAGAAACTTTGCACGTAATAGCGGAGTGTTGCTTATACAAATTATTTGGTCCTTAGAATTTGGTAGCAATGAGCTAACTGTAAGTTTCTAGGTCTAAGATACGATGCTTTTTTGAAGATTAAATATGCACAGAAAAGTTACTATTTTGCTCTGGAGCCTTAATGTTTTAAAGGTCTACAGGTAGGTGACAAGGTGAGATTAGTCCTTGTAACTGCTTCAGATATTAATGAACACTTCCCTCTAAGGAAAACTCTGGAGATGGAGTTTCTTCTAGATGTTCTTGTGTTTATAATTTAACATTTTATTTAAATATTTGCATCATTGCCATGTTTTTCCTTAATGACAGTTTTACTATTAATGGTAACCTGATGATAATTTTCTTTGATACTTCACTTATCCAACTGTAGTTCCCATCTTTACATTTTTGATATTTCACTGCAAATCATAGCAGCAATTTCTTTTCCTTTCTCCTCCTCACCTTATTTTCTTTTCGGTCTGTTTGGTTTATGAAGTACCATTTGTTCGGATAACAGTGCCAGGTACTACTTAGGCCTCTGTCTAGAAAAGCTTGTAGCATATTAGTCAAGTTCAAACTCTTTGCTTTCAGAGAACTGCAGAACACGCCTGATGCTGTCCCTGATAGTGGGATTGAACCCCCTCCTCTTGACACAGCATGGGTAGAAGCTACGCGCAAAAAAGCTCTTCTTAAGCTGGAGAAACTGGACACAGATCTGAAAAATTACAAAGGGAACTCCATTAAGGAGAGTATCAGGTGAGATGTAGAAGGCTCTGCTGAAGTAAGGAAGAGTGTTTTGCTCTTCTAGGCATCTAACACAGGCAGTGAGCTGCATTCAGTGCCTTAGGTCAGTATGACAAGTTACTTGTTTCAAGCAAGCTGTGACTCTGTGTTCCCTTTCTTTTCTGTACCTTCTGAGTTGGTATTTTAACTCCTGTGCTCTAGGAGAGGCCATGATGACTTAGGTGATCATTACCTTGACTGTGGGGACCTCAGCAACGCTCTCAAATGTTACTCGCGAGCCCGTGATTACTGCACCAGTGCTAAACATGTTATTAACATGTGTCTCAATGTCATTAAGGTAGGAGGATTTGCAGAGAATAATTGGAGTCTTTCTGACACCTGTTGTGCTGTCCATTAGTGTCCAGTTATACCTCTTGCATCTGTAATGGCAGAGCTTCTGCGAGTATCACTGTTTATTCATGCCTTGATCTGTGCTGGTTTTCTGGCTGTTTGCAGGTCAGTGTCTACCTCCAGAATTGGTCTCACGTTCTGAGCTATGTAAGCAAGGCTGAATCTACACCAGAAATTGCAGAGGTAAGCTTCTGCTTTTTAACTTGCATTTTCCCTTTGCTTTTTGTCTCCAAAATTTTTATCAGAATCTCTTCCTTTCTCTTTTTAGGATTAGTTCCCTCTAAGACTTCTTTGATTTCTCAATGTGTTTTTCCTCTAATCTGTCCATTCTGTGACTTACATACTGTTCCTTTTAAGGTTCATTGCTGCTTACCTCCAAATATGTGCCTAGGAGATATAACTTATGATAAATGTAGAGAGATTTTCCATTCTTGGTATCCATTTCAGCTCTTGCCATACCTTCCAGGACAGATAAAAGGAAGTTATCTTGATTTTGAGTTCTCTATGCTAACTGATAGGATGAACTATTTTCATGTTACTTGCTCATTACTGCTTTTTTCCATCCTCTAGCAAAGAGGAGAAAGAGACAGTCAGACACAAGCAATTCTCACTAAACTGAAATGTGCAGCAGGTGAGTGAATCCCTCAGCTTCCTCGATTTTGTCCTCCTGTCTTTCTGTTAGCTCTCCATAGAGCTCTTTGATAGCAGCGTGTCCTTACTTTGTTCTCTTATATTTGCAATATGTCATTTTCTCATCAGAAATGCAGAAATATTAACTTGAAATATGTAATACAGAATTTAAAATTCTGCGTTTCAAGTGCAGAAATATTAAAGTCACTATGGCTTATGGCAGAGTGCCTCGAGAGCTGCGCGGTAGAAAAGGATCTGTGGCTGTTGGTCAACAGTCAGCTGAACATGAGCCAGCAGGGTGCCCAGGTGGCCAAGAAGGCCAACAGCAGCCTGGCTTGTATCAGTGTAGCCAGCAGAAGCCAGTAGAAGTTGCCCTTTACTCCACGCTGTGAGCAGCGGCTGAGGGAGCCGGGGTTATTCAGGGTGGAGAAGAGGAGGCTCAGGGAAGACTTCACTGCTCTCTGCAACTGCCTGAAAGGAGGTGATAGTGAAGCAGGCATCGATCAGAAAGAGTGGTCAAGGATTGCAACTGGCTGCCCAGGGTGGTGGTGGAGTCATCGTCCCTGGCAGTGTTCAAGAAATGTGTAGCTGAGGTGCCTGGGGACATGATTTAGTAGACATGGTGGCAATGGGTTGTACTTGATGATCTTAAAGGTCTTTTCCAACCATGATGATTCTATGATTCTAAGCTGAGATAGAACTACTGTGGCTAGGTTTTGAATTTTCTTTCCACTCCCCAAGTTTCTTCAGAGATGATGCCAGTGTGAGTCAATGTTGTCTACAAGATGCCAGATACTGGCCAAGAGTCTATTTTACTTGAGTAGTGAAGTCACAAGCAGTCATGTGGGGCCCTTTCTGCTCCATAGATTTTGCATTTTCTACTACTTCGTATGCTATCGTTAGCAGAGGACTAACTTTCTTTTTGGGTTTCAGGCTTGGCAGAGCTAGCTGCTCGAAAGTACAAACAAGCAGCAAAGTGCTTCTTGTTGGCATCATTTGATCACTGTGATTTCCCTGAGGTAAGGACCAAGAGGGGACTGTGTATTGCATTTGGAAGTGATGTAGTTCTCCTAAGGAGTAGATCGTAAAATTCAGATGCTGTAGTTATTCTCACAGCACTCCTGCATGGTTTTGAGGGTGTTATGAACCACTGAACCATGTTTTACCAAAAAAAACCCTCTGCTCTTGAGTTCTCGGAATTGTCTACTCTGTCACATGGGTATTCTGTGTGAGATCTGTGCACCAGTGCAGTCCAGTCAAAAGACTGGTTGCTGGCATTGGTTTCTGCTGCTAGCAGTGGCCATTTGCTCCTCAAGCTGAATGAATGCCAGGGAGCACATTGAGGGCTTCTGCTGCATTTGGCATGCCTGGGGTAGGACACCTAATTCTAGACTTCTGCCGTTTTGGTAGTCTGTGATAGTGCTCCAGTTCAGATCTCTCTCTCTCTCTGTTTCTAGCTGTTATCTCCTAGCAATGTGGCTGTGTATGGTGGTCTCTGTGCCCTTGCTACTTTTGACCGGCAGGAACTGCAACGAAATGTTATCTCCAGCAGGTGAGAGTGATGCCCTGAGGGTACTTTATACAGTACAGGACATCTTCTGGGACATGGACTCTAGTTTGAGAACAGATTCAGACGGGAGTAGTAGTCCCTTATGGAGGAGAAAGAAGCACTCGGCCCTAGTTAGAAATTAGTGTTAGGTGAGATTTCACTGTCAGAGTGGTTAATCATAGCTGAAATTTCTGTAATATAACAGAAGTTTCCAATCCAGGTCATAACTAAAAAATCAGAGTGAGATAGCATTATAGAAGGCAACTGTAAGATAATTTTCCTTTATGTTATAACTTGTTCTGGTGTATGTTAATCATATTACTACAAATTAATAATTGTTAATACAACATCGGTTAAGATGACAATCTAACTGCAAAATATGCAAGGTTTTCAGACTTACAGGTCTTGGAATAATATGGACAGTTGTGCATCATAGATTAAATGATTCTGATATTAAGTTATTGATAGCTAAGGGTATGGATGCAGTAATTTTAAACTGATGTGGAAAATGAGTATTACCCTGGCATTTTTTTATTGCTGGTTCATAAAGTAACATTCCACAGTTCAGAAATGTGGGATGGAGAATTGGGAGAGCACTGAGAAAGGATGTGCGTCCCAAAGGTCTCCCCCATTTAAAATGTGTTATTTTCCTGAGACAGTTCCATGCTGAACCTACCTGTGGCATACTATACTTTAGAGGAGGTTGTGCTTTTGAAAGGGAACACAAAGCAGGCTAGCACAGAAGGCAGCCAACACCAGTGTTGCCTCTGTCTCCTCATGGTCTGTCTTGACTTTGACCTAACCCGCCTGTTTTCTTGCCTTGCACAGACAAACATTTCTATTACTTGTTTTGTCAAAGTCTCTTGTCTTCCTTTGCCACAGCTCTGATGCTGTGCTGTGCCTTTCCCTCTTCCAGACTCCCTGCTTTGCTGAAAATGGTTCTTTGGTAGGTTAGAGAGTACATTCTTGGAGTCTCGAATGATGGTCAGAGTTTGTAACCATGTAATTTGGAGTGGTGAGGTTGTTGGGGTGTCTTGGTGGGTTCCACAGTCCATCTGATCGCTGCCTGTTTGTCTGTAGCTCCTTCAAATTGTTTTTGGAGCTGGAGCCACAGGTTCGTGACATCATCTTCAAATTTTATGAATCCAAATATGCCTCATGCTTGAAGATGTTGGATGAGATGAAGGTAAGTTGCGGGGGAACAGGGTGGGAACAGACCCTAAGAGTCTCCTTCCTCTGGCCTTTTGTAAGAATTGAATATTAAAAGTAGCTACTAGGAGTGTGCTCCATGCTGAACTCTTTTTGCTGTGCCTTCTGCCTCTCCTTGGTGAATGGACATTGTGAGTAATGTGGTAAGGGAGGATGAGGAGAAATTTTATATATATGTATTATATATAATGTTATTTTATTGTATTTTATTTTATAGTCTTGTCTTGCTGTAGTGAATATTAATATCCTTAAAATTTAAGTATATATCTATGCATGTTTAAGAACATAAGAATAATACTTTTTTTTTTTTTTCCTGTGCTGCTTCTCTGCTTCCTACTCATAGGACAACCTGCTGCTGGATATGTACCTAGCACCTCACGTCAGGACACTTTATACCCAAATTCGAAATCGTGCCCTTATCCAGGTAATTGTTCCAGTAAACCGGAGAGATAGATGAACAGTGAGATAGGCAGTCTCTTCCTAATTGCTTTTCTTATGGTGTTTTAGAGGGTGAGGAGTAAGCCTGACAAATAAATATTTCTTTGTTCCTAGTACTTCAGCCCCTACGTGTCAGCAGACATGCGCAAGATGGCCACTGCTTTTAATACCACAGTGGCTGCTCTGGAAGATGAACTTACTCAGCTGATCCTGGAGGGACTGATCAATGCCAGAATAGACTCTCATAGTAAGGTTAGTGCCCCTGAGCCACAGTCTGTGGGCTGAAGTGAGCAGTTGTGGTAGTATGTGGAAACTCTTCATTCCTGGGAGATTCTGAAGTTATCTTTAGTAACTGGTGTTGTCAGTAGTGTGGATCTGCATGGAAACTCAGACTCCCTGATTCCTCAGCCTTGTTCCAACATGCAGAAAGGGTTTCCAGGTTTGGAACCCTGTCGTAGCTCCTGCATCCACTTCTCTGGTTACAGATTCTTTATGCTCGAGACGTAGACCAGCGCAGCACCACTTTTGAGAAGTCTTTGCTAATGGGCAAAGAGTTCCAGCGACGTGCCAAAGCCATGATCCTGCGGGCAGCAGTCCTGCGCAACCAGATACATGTCAAGGTATGGACATGTTAAATGTGGAATCTGAAGCAGTGTTACTAGTTTGTTTGTTTGTTTCTAACAGAAAATGCAAACATTGGTGAGCTGAAGATTCTGGAGGGGAGTGGATTTATTGTGCTCATGGACACATTCTTACTATATTAAATAATAAATACAGAAGGAACAAGAAATCCTAGCTAATACACTGACTTTTGCAATGCAGAGTGTACTGTGCAGCCTGTACGCTTGAGTTGCTTCTGTCTAATTGATTCTGGCTAATTCTTGGTACACCTACCTTTTATCTTACCAAAATAAAGAAAAAATACTCACTTTGATTTTTCAACAGAAGAAATAAAAAAGCTTTTTTGTTTGAACTATTCCTTCTAGAATGCAGTTCTAAAAGAAAGCCCTGGGGGAGGATAGGCCACCTGCAGCAGAGAGTGTTGTTTTTCTGTAGTACATTAATCTCCCTCATAATTAAATGCCAGAAAAGATTCAAGCCAGCAGGTTTTTGATTCAACTTGGGCTCACTGCATCTTGTAATTAGTAAACAAAAGTGCTTTTAAACATCTGATTTAACTTAATTATGACCAGTTCTTGTGAACAGTAACTATAAAAAGATTATAAACACAAAACCTCGCGAAAACCCTGATTATTATCCTGCTGCTGCTGTCCTGCTGTGCTTCATCTGTTTCCTTTGGTCTCTCTGGAAGCACCCTGTAGCATATGTACACATGTTACTAACTAGCATGTATTTTGGTCTTCTTCTTGCAGTCTCCTCCAAGAGAAGGTAGCCAAGGGGAGCTTACTCCAGCTAACAGCCAGTCCCGAATGAGCACCAACATGTGAAAAGCTTCATGTGCTACCAAAAGAAATGGTCCCTCCAGGACTGTATCCAGTATCTCACGCAAAAACTGCTGAGCTTCACAAACTGCCCCTGCCTCCCTCACTATTGCTTGGTTGAGAGGGTCAGGGCTGATGGTGGATAATACAAATATTCCAGTAACTTTAATTCTCGTAGGAAAAATTATTTCTAAAAGTGGAATCCTTGCAATGGATTGTCATTTCAGTGCTGGTAGGACATCTCCCTCCATTCTCCTTCATCCACAACTCTGTGAACAATTGCTAGGTTATTCATACAGATGCTCATTAGAGGGTTTTTCAGCTGCTATTAATTTTCTTGGTTCAATGCTGCAAAAATAAATAGTGTTAAGTTGAATGGACAGGTGTTATCAAAGATGAATTTTGCTGGCCTAAAATATTGCCTTGATTCTGAGCAGTGCTCTGCTTTCTCTTTATTCAAATAAACTCTTAAGTGCATTGCTCTTGGTTATGGAGCTAGAGTTCTGATGGGAGACAAGATTCTTTCAAGAAACTCTTAAGGATTTTTTTTACTATATCTGAACACATGGCACTGTTTCCACGCATTCGGACACAGACCTGTATTTGAGGTTGCTGTGTTCACCTGGATCCAGGTTCCTTCTGTCTGGCCTGTCTTTTGAAATACCTGTTTCTTAATTTGTCTCTCACCTGCACATGACTTGGCTTTGGGGTCAGTGTTACCATAGCAGTAAATCTCTACCTTATGCAGGTACTGCTGTTTGTCCGGTCTTCCTACCACAGCGTGTGATTGTTTTCCAACATGTGCAAAAGTTGTTTCTGTCAGCATGGATAAATGCCCTAAAATACCACACAAGTCCTGGGGCAGAACTGAAAGCAGCCAGTCCAGGCGCCTGCTCTCCGGCGCGTGTATTCGGCTAACCCTTTCCTAAAGGGATTCGAGGTGATGCCCTGCATGTCTGTGTGCAGTTCTGGGAGTGGAAGGAGGTAGGCACTGAATGTTCTCAAGTCACTGCGGCCTTGTGGCATAAGGCAAGCTAGGAACTTTCATCCAGCTGGATCTGGCTGGACTGGCAATTGACTACAGATGTTATTGTTAATGCATGTGCTCTTTTTTTTTTTTTTTAAATCTGTTATTTCTAGTGCATTAAATTGCAGGATTAAAAAGCTTTGTAGTGTGTGAAGTTTTGTGTTAAAGTTGCTTTTTTAGGTATATTTATCTCAAGTCATTGTTCTTATGCTAAGCTTGATGATGTCTGGCAGATCACGTCCTATTTGGTTGGAGATGTATCTTGGATGAACGGAGAAGAAAGCTTGAGGAAATGGTCTAACAGCAAATTCCTGTGCTGCTTTTGCACACAGCTGCTGAACTGCAGCAGTGCTCCCTCCCTCTGGTTCTTTTTGACTTAGGTGCCAAAAATGGAAGCAATAGTTCCTGTGAGATCTTTGGTTAAATATCTTCTATTTGGCATAGAGAAAATACCACGTTTTGGAGGAGAGAAAAGGAGCTACTTAATCAAGAACTTTGAGTCAGGCATGGTGATGGCCATTTATGAGAGAAAGGCAAGTTGAGTCCTCAGGTAAATTATTACTAGACCTTGTAGCACTGTTAGGAAATATTAAGGCCTTCTGTTCATGTTGAAGCAAAGCCATTACATTCTGTTGTAGTATTTAAAATTTGCTGCTTTCAGATACTTTCTTCTTAGTTCAAATGGGGCAGTGATATGGTTTCTAAGGAAGAGTTCCTAATTGTTTTTGAAAAGTTTTTGCAACCCCATTCAGTGCATTGTGTTAGTTGGCCATCTTTTCTGATGCACATCCTCAGCTGTCTTGATTTAGTTGGCTACTTCTGTGTCCCATCCTGCAGATTTTCTCCTGGAGGAAACGTAAGTTGTTGGCAGAAGGTCTCTGCCTCTTCAGCTTGCTCCCTTGAGGCTCTCTGGCAGTTGTCTGCTCTTGTGAGAACTTCATTTGCCTGTTTGGGATGTGGCTGAAGTGAGTATTCTGTAAGGGCATTAAACCCACTAGGTGGCAATAGTGGTTTCTGTGCATTAAACTGGGAATTCTGCTGTATCCCAAAGCAGCAAGACAAAAATAACACTTTTTTTTTTTAAATCTGCAGATAAATGTGCTTACAACCTCTTTTGAGCAGTAGGATGGCCCTTTTTTACAGTTCAGAACAGCAGTTCCGTGGTGCTCTCCAAGCTCGATGTGTGATTTGTGTGGTGCTATTGGCAGGTACCTACCTCTTTGGGTAACCTCAGAAGGAAGCTGCTGTTGCACTAGAGTCTCCTAGACGTGAGTCAGGGCTGTCTGACTATTTCCTCTAGATTTTGCTCAACTCCCGCTCCCTCCTAACTACTTGTCAGGCCAAAGATTAGGAAATACAACATAGCAAGGATGCAGTTCTGTATAACTCCCATTCATAAACCATTTCCTAAAAATTACAGGGATTAGAGTTGTCTTAAACTTCCAAGGGGAGAGAGTAATACAAGGCAAGATAACTCCCATAAGTTTGCAGGGATTCCCTGTGACCATCCAGCTAATTCAGGGCATGAAGTTTTGTGGTAGCTGCAGGATGTTGCTCTGGCTAAGCCATGTCCAGAGGAACATTGCTTAGGTGCATTTCACTGACTTGTTCAACACCTTCGGGAGTGGAAGGAGGTGCCAGTGGTAGGTCATCATTTATGGTGTGCTCAGGCAGTGTAAATCCTCTTTTAGCCTGACCTGGCTATTGATAAAGGGAGAACAGTTTGAAAGAAGGTGCTTTTGGTGGAGGCAGTTCACTTTGGCAAAGAAATGGCAGAAACTTTCATTTTGCGAGTGTTGTGTTGGAGCAGTTCAAGTGTAAACCATCTTCTTAGAAGAAAAAAAAAAAAGTTATTATTATTTCTTCTTCATTACTTTGAAAAAAAGCAATCAAAAACCATAATTTGGCCATTCAAGGTTATTATTATTTCTTCTTCATTACTTTATAAAGGACGAGATCTAGGTGAGAAGGACGGGGCAGGGAGGGCCGTGTGCTCCACGTGACAGTGTTCTGCCCTTTTCATGTGTTGTGCATTGTGAGAGCTGAGATTAACACAGGTGAGTGTTTTCTTTTCAGTAGCCATTAGGTGTTTATTAGCAGTGTTTTTAAAAATTGTATGAAATTGTCTTCCACTTATCTCAGATAATGTTAAGAGCCAGATGTGGATTACTCTGTTTCACACATGAGCTTTGTTCTTCAAGTGCTACTGTTTTGGCTAGTGCATTTTCATGTGTTTGATCTGTAAATTCAATTCAAGATTTTGTAGGCTCCGATAAAACCACCTATCTTCAGCTTTCTAGGATAACTAACTTGCTCAGTCCAAATTAGTTATGTTGAAAAGAAACAGCTATATCAACCTCTGAGAGAGCAGTATGAGATTCAGGGGTTAGGAGTTGCATGAATTTCCAATGCAAGTAAAGCAACTTATTGACAGCAAAGCATTGTCCAAAAATCATAGGATAACTTGCTCAGTCCAAATTAGTTATCTTGAAAAGAAACAGGCTAATAAGGAGCTATATCAACCTCTGAGAGAGCAGGATGAGATTGAGCGGTTAGGAGTTGCATGACTTTCCAATGCAAGTAAAGCAACTCATTGACAGCAAAGCATTGTCCAAAAATCTAATTAATAGATTTGGAGTGTTCATTGAAATCCACAGTGCTACCGGCAGCTACAGGAGCTGGTCTAATTCAAACAGCACAAAAGGGGCACGTCCTGAGGACCTGTCGTACGTGGGAGATGGGGCTGGAGCTCCTTGCTCTTTAGCCTGTAGCTGTCAGGACTTGAGCAGCCAGAGCTGTCCATGTTCTACCATCTTACTGGAATATGGCACTGTGGAGTCTGTGTGTGCATTAAGCTTGTGCCCTGTAAATATATGCTGAGATTCAGCATTTTCATTGGATTTACTGCTTGTGTTTTGGTGATGGTGGGGTTTTTTTTTGTTTTTTTTTGGGGGGGGCGGTGCTGATGCATTGTCTGAGAAGCTGGTTGCCAAATAAAGGCATTTGGCTTCCTTTTTTTGTTGCATGAACTAGTACTGTGAAAATGGGTTAAGTGCAGAAATCTCATTTACCTCAAGCTCAAATAAATGTTAAGTGGGTGATTTTTAATAATTTCTAGCATGCTTCTACATGCAGAATGCTGCTCCCCCCCTCCCTCTACTTCCCTTAAAATAGCACACAGTGTTTCTTCTTGAGGTGCTGTGACACAGGAGCAAAACAGGACATAATCCTGCTGCCTTTGCACGTTGCAATTTTTTAAAAATTGGAGATAAATAGGATAATTAGTGTATTGCCTAGCCTGGAAGCAATCCCTAGTTAATGCAGGTGCAGGTGTGCCCAGTTTAAGTGGCAAATGGCTCAGCTTTATCCATGTTGTAATAGCGCCTCTTCATTCACAAGCTTTGGGTATTAAGAAATTGATAGAGTGGTCCTTTACTTCATTAATTATGAGGTTGTAATCTTCCACAGAGGCTGTTGAAAGTTCAGATTGCAGCTTTTGTATTCGTGTAGTGATCTGCAGCTTTGGAGGACTTAAGTACCTGTTTCTTTGGTGGTTTTAGCATGTTAACTGGCTGTCATTATAGTTTAAGGCCATGCTAACTATCAACTAGGCAGAATTGATGTATAATCCTGGGTGTGTATTTTGTATGGGCTCTGTTATACATTATTGCTTTGTTCCCTTCCACTGACCTCACTTTATAGGGTAGAAAACCATTATTGGCCTGATGCTTTGAAGAGCACTGATACAAGGCTAGCAGCACTGCAGCAAGGGTGCTGTCTCTCTACAACTACAGCATCTAGCTTTACTGAGAACTTAAATCATGAAGTAATTTAATGTCATCTCATGCTTTCAGAGTACCTCTTTGTTCCTGTCTGCATTGCAAAAAGGATGCTGCATCTCAAACAAATGTGAGCCATTTTCTACTAGTGAAGTAGTCATTGTTTTTTTAAAAAAAATGCTTCAGAAGGGTGCTCTAATATAAGACGTTTATTCCTCCATATTAAAGGCAGCACATGAAAGACAAATGAAGTTAAAGGAGACAGATTGTGATGACAGCATGTATAAGTTGTCCCCTTCCCCAAATGCACACCCTTTGGGTGCACTCAACTTGGTCATGTCCTTAAAACACAGCATAAGAAATTTAATTGCATCCTTTTTTTATTTCAAATGCAGGATAATTCCCTGAGTAAGCAGCCTTTACTTAAATAAAACTTGTCCAGAACCCAGAATAAACCTGTGGAACAAGGTCACACAGCTGATGATACTCTGGAGATGGCAGGTTCTTTGGCCCAGGGATGCAGAGGCCTGGCAGGAGATTCTATACAATTAATTTCCAAGCTTCACACTGCGCTGTCAACAGCCTCCTTCATTAAGGGTCGTCTCTTCCACGTCCACCTTGCCTCTCCAGCTAATCTCTGGGTTTTGAATCTCCCTTTGACTACTCTGCCACAAAAGGGATTTTTCATACTTGGTCTTAAAAAGTAGTCCATGACCTGAAATAAAAAAAGGATAGCTAAAAAAAACTGAAATAGAGCTGAATGCCCTGGAAAACAGAACAAGCTCAGTCTGTGTAGCTAGAAAATATGGTTGGATCCTCACAGTCTGGAAACAATGCAACCCAAGGCTTTTAGAAGCAGCAGAAAAACCACCATACCAGGAAGAACTTCCACAAGATTTCAGAAAGATTTTTGGTGTTCAAAAAAAAAACAAACAAAAACCCTCCCCACCTTATACAGCAGTGATTCAAGATGAAGGATCAGATTCCTACATCAAAGATTCAATGATTATAAATGAAGGATAAAGCATTTCTTCACTGATTTGTAAGGCCATAACTGATTGATGCAGCCCCACTTACCTGGACAGTCTGCTGTCTCTTTGAATGCTCTTTTCTTACAGCATCCTCGGCACATATTAAACACGCATTTACTGCCCTGGTGGGGGGTGGGAAAGGGATAGCAAAGGGGAATAGAAGCTTGGATCAGTTAGCTTAGTGAAAAAAATATATACCTTTTTCTGTAATAAGCACCATCTATCCAGCTGTACACAGATAATTTGAAGAAGGCCAGAGCCATCCATTAGGTAGTCACTTCTCACTGTGAGGAAGACTAGAGTTGCTTGACATTCTATGATCTAGTTGCAATGATAGTTTTAACCTCCCTCCCCTTTTTTTTTTCAATCTGTACAACACTATCAGACCACTTCTTCAAATTCTTATTCCTCATGTAAAAAAACAAGAAAGCACCATCCTAAACCCTACTGCTGGTTTTGTTTGTTTTTCCACAGCAGAACATATGTGTATTCAGTGAAAGCTTGGAGATTTGCTTCCAAGAGATCCAGGGGAGCTGTATCTAATTCACTCAACTGTCTCAGCAGTAGCTGTGTAAGTCAGACTGCAATTTTTGGAAAGAAAGGCAAATAATCACAAACTATTTACATGTGTTTATACAGTTTATATAGTGAACAGCTAAAAGGCATTTGTCTGAACACACCGGACTTTGTACGCCTGCCTCACTGGGTAGTGCCATTACAAATGTCAGGATTAAACATGCTTTAATTGATGCTAGCATGGCCTTACCTTAGGGTTTCCACACTGATCACATTTTGCATATTTGGCTGGAAAAGAGAGACCCAATTTTAGCAATAGTACTCACATACAGAAACAGTAAATTCTTAATTTCATGATTGGGTAAAACTTGGAACTTTTATAGACGGGGTGGAGTTTTAGTAAAATACCTCAAAGAACAGCATAAAGAACGTAAAGATACACTGACTCTATGTTAAGAGCCTCTATGTTAAGTGTAAACACAGAAAATACTTAACCTCAAGTCCAAAGGAGAAGGTAAGCTGCTTGTAATGGATCAGCCACCTGCTTTGATAACTAACTTGCTCTCCCAGCAAATGCAATTTGAATCACATTTCCTACTATCAAAGCTTTCCAATTCCCCTCTCTCAAAAGTTTCTTCAGTTGCATAAACAAGGAAAATAAATTAGTGACAATTTGTGACCAAAGGCGGCACAAGCAGCATTTCCATCCATTTATATCAATAATCAAAGAAACTTACGTTTTAAAGATGGATCAAAACTTTTATTTGGATTTCTTAATTTCTTTTTTTGCTTATTCTTTGAAAGAAGCTCAGAATTTCTATCTTCCTCATCCTCCAGAGCACGTTTTCCTCGCACACCCTTCTCAGGGCCACTGATTCCATTCTCTTTGCATCTTTCTTTTGGCCTGAAATGGCAACCATCACTGTAAGCTGGCAGATAGCAACAAGTAACTGTTGCCTGCCCTCCCCAACCACACTGTTGATGGAAATCTAGGTAAACTGTAAACCCTCCTAGCATTATAAATTGTAATTGATATTGCATATAAAAATGAAACAGGAAAGTGCAAATACATCTTTTCTAAGCATTTCACAGGTCACAGGCTGTTTAAAACAGATGTACTATCAGTCAAACCAGTTACAAAGTCAAAGCTGGTTACTTAAATCAGTTAGGTACCTGTTAACTTGCCATTTACAGGGAGAATCTAAGCATTACTCTTGACACGCTCTTGTCTTCAAACAGTATTTTCACCAAAGGAAAAAGGCAAAGCTATCTGTAAAGCTTGTCCACACAATACTAGTGTTTTCTATACAACAGAATTTAGTTCTCTTTGCTACTGTGGCAGTTACCAGCAGCAATTCCTGTATGTAACAATAAAGTGCTGTCAGATAGCAAAATAGCTTGGCTTTTACTTTTCAGAAAGAGATAAAGTTGATGAGGATCTAAAAGAGAAAAGGCCTAAAATGAGTAACATCCCCATGAAAAAAGCCAGCAAACCAAACCAGGAAAAAAACAAAAAACAAACAAACAAAAAACCCAGAAAATCCATTTATTTTTAAATAAATGTAAGTTGTTAGAGCAGAACTAAATGGCTCTGCATTGAACAGTCTGGGAGGGAATGGCATATTTGTATGTTAGAAACGGTAACTCACCCCGGCCTGATGTATGGCTGACAAATCCAGTGGAAGAAAGGCAAGCCTTCTTTTGGCTTTTCTCCTCCTTTCTGATTAGCTATTTCCTCCTGTAGCACAGCATTACAGTCAATTTTCCTGAAGTTCTCAGGAAATAATACCTCAAACCCCATAAAAGCACAAAATGGAATTTAAACTAGTTGTTAATGACAGTTAAATGTAGGCAAAAAAAAATGTAACAATCTAGTAAAATGGTCATAAAGCAGCAGATTTTTTAACTCCTAAGGCAGCCTCATCCCACGTTAAGTTGTTTGAATTTGAGAGAATGACACTGCAGTAAATTAACAATATTAAGGTTGACAAGTCCCAGAGTTCCAATAAGGAGGTTAACAGACATGAACTGCATGGCAGTTCCCACTACGTGTGGCCAGCGTTCTCCTGGAAGATAAGAGGTCACCTTGGTACCTGACATCGTAGCTTCAGCTCTCTGTTCACATCTGCAATGCCCTCTAGAGTCTTCACTTTGGCTAATTCTTCACGCAGTTGCTGGTAAACTTGAAGCCTGCAGCAAATACCAAACACCAGGTCATAGTTCTTCATTATTGCTAGACAAAAGAGATTGAATAAAATGTCTTTTCAAAAGCTTTTTGTACATTTCCCTTGCTGCGTTTGCTTTTTGTAGCCATTTGTCGTTGTCTTTTTTTTTTTTTTTCCCTCCTCATATTTCCAGAGAAAAAGAACAGACACCTGCTACTCTTTTTTCAAATAAACATTTGGATCTTTGGCAGATAAACAAGGTACTCTGGGAGTAGCTAACATGCAAACCTATAGTGCATCAGCTCCTTCACAGGAGGTGCCAGCGACCAAGCTCTTACCCCAGAGCAATGCAAAGAGCTTGCCTCACCATCCCTGAGGAGTTAGTTACCTCATGTTACCACAAGGTGCATGCACGCATAGGGGCAGTTACCACACAGCAGATGATGGGCTATAAGCTCACGCCCTAGCTTATCTTCTGGAAACCTGTCCCCATGTTCTGTTTCCCAGACGTGCAGTGAAACATAGAGGCTTTAGCCCGGATTATCTCCAGACAGGTTCAGGGAAGAAAATCTTGCAGCACACCAATTCTGCACAAAGTTTTGTCCTGAAGAGCCAGACACTTCCTAAGCAAGACAGGCCCTGAAAAAATGGCAGAGTTCTCTACAGTTACTCACGTGTGATGCCAGAGCTTGAAAAGATGAGCCCTGACGTAGGACAATGGACAAGGGTACTTCTGCACGATCTCCAGATACTCCTCAGCCATCTCCCACACCAAAGGGTTTCGGCCCTCAAACAAAGCTGGGTTATGAAGATTGCCCTCTGGGGAATAAAAAGAAATATTCCAATTTCCATTTCAGGATTAAAACAAAACAACAAAGTTCTAGAGCTGGATCAGCTCAGTTGTGATTTTACCAATTAATCAAGGAAACATAGCCAAATAATTACACATAAAATAAAGGGTCCATAAACCATTAAAAAAAGGTTTAGGTTGTAGTCCCATCTGTCTAGCCTAAATTTCCAGATATCTCACTGTACCTTTCCCCACTAGTTTGACAAGCCTTTGATTAACTAGTATCTTTTTAAAAATAAAATTCTACAATTTCCTAGGTTAATTATTTTAATTGTGCCATTGATTGGAAGCTTTTTCTGATGTCTATTTCTAACTTTTCTTAAGTAGTGTCAATTCCGTTTTTTTTTCCTCACTGAATGATCAAATGATCGCAGTTTTCTTTATGATAATGACTGTATATAAGAATTAGCTATAAGAAAGCCCATACCATGCCTTGTCCTCCTGTAGATACTAATTCAAGCTGTAATATCAGAAAATCCCTTATTGATTTAGCCCACCTACAGAAACTCTTCATTCTATGCCAAACCACAAATATATGCAGGAATTTTAACCAGCGGATACAGTTTCTGCATCAAGATCCATGCAGAAACCCAAGAGAACATTCCAAGACAATAGGATTCCCATAGGTCTTTGTCAGCTAATTAGCTCTGAGCTGTCCACTCAATGGTACTAGAAGTCCAGTACAACAGTTCTCAGTGTAAAGGAACTCCTGCTCCTGAGAAATGAGAAATGCCAGGAAAAAGGGAGAATGGCTACTTGGCTTTCAGTTGAGGCTGTTCACCAAAGCAGCCTGGCTTAAGCTTTTAATAAAGTTGTATGGGACTATCAAAGCACTCAAGAAACAGTCTGCACCCTCCAGAGCTAAACCAACAGCTCATGTGTCTTTACCTGCACTCATGACACCGTGTACTCCTGTCTTTCGGATACATTCTTCCACATCACTGAGACACTGGATGTTTCCATTTGCAAACACAGGAATGCTCACAGCTTTTCTGTATCAGTGAATAAACCAGATGCACAATACTGAGAATTAAAAGGATTGTTTGGAGTCAATCCAGACAGTCTATTGCTGCCACACGACTTGGTTCTTCAGTGCCATTGCACACACTGCTCATAACCTACGTTGACACTGTTTTAGAAGTTATCTTAAAACTTTAGGCACAGAGCAAAGGAAACTAAGGGTGCCCCTTCTCTGGCACTGCTCACTTACCGCACAGCTTGAATATGCTCCCAAGATGCTACACCAGCAAGTGGTCCCTTTTGTTCTTTAGTACGGCCATGGACAGTCAACAGCTAGAACACAAAAGTTGCATTTGCTTTTGAAGTATACAAACCACTGGAACAAATACACTGCTGGAAATTTCCTTTCATCCCAGACACTTGGTGGATGCCTCTGAATATCACACACTGCTATTTCAACAACACCAGCAGTTTTGGAATTACAGAAAGACATCACCAGCTCACAGCGCACAACATGGTCTTGGGCTTCATCCAGCTTGCTGCCTCACAGTACGACAAGACTGTATCTTGGGAGATCCTACGGGTTTCCTACTTGTGATTCAGTGTTGAATGTGTGATATATTTATTGATCTGGCCTACTCCTCAGCAGAAGACCAGAATAGTGGCAGCATTGGCTCTCTCTACAGGCTGGCTCCAATTTGACTGCAGTCAAAATTCTAAACAACAGTTTTAACTGCTGATGGCCATCTTTGACATGAAGTACTGACGCCATGCAGTGTTACACTGGGCTACTACCTGCAGTGAAGGATGCCACACCATGCACTGGTAACAGCAGAGATTCCCAATTTACACTGTGTTCCATACTATACTACTGACCTGCAGTCTAAAACCCCCAATACACACAATATCTCTGCATTCCATTTTTTTGGCAATAAGACAATACAGCTTATCCATTGCCAACGTGCACCAAGATCTGGTAGTAAGATGACCTGCACAAAGACACGTGTCTAATACAATAGTATAGGGAGCAGCTGCCTCCTTACCTGGCAGCCAGCTTTCTCCAGCATCTGTGCATACTTCACTGTCTTGTCAATCTCTGGGAAAACACGGATTTTGCACGTGATGGGAACAGAGAGCTTCTCGTTAGCTAGCAAAACTGGGAAAGATTGAAAAGACAGGTAAAAGTGAGCTGCAGTGCTATGAAAGGTGCCTAATCTCCTCAAGATCAGACACCGGGTGTGGCATGGAAAAGCCTGAAAAGTTAATGCTATGCAGCTCTCATAGCTTAAATAATCAGCAATGTCCTTCTGCAACCCTTATTGCATAGATTAATCAGGTTGATAGCAAATCACTAAGAACAAAATCTGCATTCTATTAAGAAGACATCAAATAGTATTTAATAGCCTTTCTTTTGAGAAACTTCCCCATTTAATCGCAATCACTGATCCATTTTTACCATTGTCACAACATTCCTTCCAAGGTATTCCTTCTACTCTGCCAGCAACAACTCACTTATCCATCTTTCCTATAAAAGGCCCTCTGCTTCTTTCCAAATTATCATCCAAATAACCATGACAAGCAGAGGCTTTTCGGATGATGTAGGCTGTGGACCCAGTGAAGTAAGAAAAGTAGGTTATGCATTAAACACCCATAGTCCTTACACAGTGCACGGACTGGAATGCTACTGAAAAAAGAGGCAGCCAACTGGAAAACGCTGAGCAATAGCATGCCTGAAATTCTGTTCTCTTCTGGAGCTTAGGGGTTAATGCACAAAGGCACCTGTTTTTCTGTAATCTAAATTCCAAAGCTCTGTTCTGTTGATAGGTACCTTCTTATAACTCTTTTGTAGCAGCTAACAGGCTGCATACAGGTGCAAGCAGAAAGAAGTACTCTAATATTTTAAAGGAGGCTGGAGAAGGAGGAAGAGGCTTTGCCCATCTTCTACAGACTCTCTTAAAAACTGACTGGGTTGTCTTCTCAGATTGAGGCTGTTCTAATTTGCATCTTTCACTCCTCAGAAAATTGCCTTAACAACCAGAATACATGCTGGGTAGAGAAGCAGAGTCTACCTTTCCAGGTTCACGGCTGCATTTTTTTTGTGCATAGTGTCATTCAAGATTCACTGGACCACAAGGAACACAAGCAGAAATGAGTCTTTAACTGCTCGCTTCAGCCACTTGCTTTGAAATGTGAAAAGCAGTCTCTAGGCTCTACAAAACGATCAGAACGTTGCTTTTTAAAGTAGTTCCAACTGTTATTTCAACAAAAAATATGACACTGTTCACAACTATTAGCCATATTCTGAGAACAACCTACATAACTCAGGAAAGAAAGACATAACTTATTTTGGTATAGCCAGAAATAGGACACTAAGCTGATTAGAAAAGGGCAACTGTGGCTTCAGGCAGAAGCACAACTGGCACCCGAGAACTTCAGACTGAAAAAGTAAAGCACTGGGGAGTTGTGCTATTTTTAGAGCTAGAGAGACGCAAAGTCACCATTAGACTGGGACTTCATCATCCCACTTTCACCTAAGCTCTGTTTCAGGTACTGAAATCTTCTAGCAGATCTAGCATTAATTTGTAGTGAGACCAGTGACTACTTTGACAGTACCATTGGAATACAAATAGAGTAAAACAAACAAACAAAAAATCCAAAATAAACCTCCTTTTAATGATAAGCTTATCCTGTTCCCTCCCAAAAGTAAAGCCAGAGACCTCTCCAAAGACTTACTCATTCTCTGAAGAAGATCCCACTCCTCCTGCAGAAAGGCTCCATAGTGACCTGTAATAAAAAAATAAAATACCAGGGGATTGCATGGACTGACATAAACAAGTCTTCATAAGGATTCACCTACCAAGATCCTAACACATAGACCTTGCTGACAGAAACAGAGTTGCTCAGCTCTGCCCAAACTGGAAGAGTTAGATCCCTGTCTCTCGTGCCACCTGAGACTTACAGGATAATCCATGAAGCCCCACACCCTACTTTCACTGCTGCTCCCTAGGGCTGGTATGTTGTCACTGGCCATCCTATTGTCAGAGTTTTATACCTGGTTTAATTCCCTCCAGGATAAAAACTAATAGGACTGAAACATGGATTTTCTCTGTCCATCAATCTATTAGTCTTTGAAAAACAGCTTTGAAGAGGCACAAACTAACAGGGAACAATTCTTTCCTCAATATTCTGACTGGTCCAAAATTTTCAAAGGCTAGTTTTTCCTCCCTATGGATATCTTCACAGTATCTGAATTATACAGCATTTTTATGCTTTTACATATTAATATGAAGAAATTCTGTACAACTATCAAGGATTCAGGAAACACTGAGTGCCTACATTATAAAACTTGAAATTACATATTTAAGGTTAGGCTGTTTGATCAGTTGAAGTTAGATAAAGTCACACCCCTGTTAAAAACACCTTTTTTAAGGATATTCTAGAAATGAGAGCTTCCACTTGAGAGTTAGAATTATTAGGATACCCAATTTTTGCTTCAGTAACTACAAAGCATTACCTGTTAAAGTAGGTGTAGCTATCTTGATTTCAACAGCACTGCAGCCACCCACACCAAGGCTGAATTTTGTCTTCTGCATATTTTACTGTCAAAGTTCACACTTGTAACACGCCATTTCTCTGCTTATGTAGGCTCAGATTTGCACATACCTCTCTTTGCAATCATCTGAGGGCAACCCAAATTCAGGTCGATGGCATCACAATAATCCTGAGCCAACAGTGCTGCTTGGACAAACACTTCTGGGTCATTGGCACAGAACTGAGGAAGACACAGAGGAGAGGAAGAATCAGACGACTGCTATTTTTAAGTAGCAACGCACCATTACTGTGACACATAAAACACCTAATTGTTAACGAAAAGGGTCAGAGCTCATATTAACAACCAGCATTTCTCAAATTAAATAAATCTTCTCCAAGATGGCCATGCTTTTACAGATTTACTGCTCCTCCTCAGTCATCTGTCTTCAAGGTGAAGAGTCCTCATCTATTTAAGCATTCCTCCCTCATGAGGAAAATTTGTTCTTCTGCTCACCTTGCTGCCCTTTCCTGACTTTTCTCCTCCCTTGTGAAATGGTATGGACAGAAGAACCCAAACCTTCTCACACACCATTCAGGAAGCAGATACACGTCAAGCTTAAAACAGCATCACGTGTTTGGTTCCATGTTCCTGGCATCTTCTGTTACCATAATCAACAATGAGCTCATGCTCAGTTGGGCTCGGAGAGCTACCCAAAAAACCTGCAATCCTCCCTGAAAAGCATCAGGTCTGAAATAGCTTTTGACACAGACCAGATGTAATCCATCTCTAAAGGGCAGCTACTGAGGGCTGAAATGCTACTGGAAATGCAACGCGTTCAGCTCTGCGATAGGACACCAAATCCTCCTGACGAGCCAAGAGACAGAGCAGCAAAGCACGCAGCACCACTGCTGAGCAGCTGAAATAAACAGGCTTTTCTCACTCTGCATAAGTGCTTTAAGGCCCAGGAGAGATGGCGGAGCTCGGCCCCACTCCCATTTAAGAACACCCGGGTGTATCC
>NW_010583325.1:0-39173 GCF_000705375.1 Tinamus guttatus
CGTTATTGATTTGAACTAGTTCTTCTTCTTGTAGTTGAAGAACAGGCTATCTATTAGGTTGTCTATATAATTAACAATTTAAATCACAGAATACACAGAATCACAGAATGATTGAGGTTGGAAGAGACCTCTAGAGATCATGTAGTCCAACTCCCATACTCAAACAGGGTCAATCAATCAGGCAAGAAATGTTCATCACAGGACTGGGCAGATAGAATAACCACAGAAATCCAAGTCCTGTAATGGAAAATGCATATTTTAATAATAAAGAGCTTGCAGAGGTTGATATTCTTAATTTCTAAAGCATTAGGGACAAAATATGAAAAATCAATAGCACATCAATTGCTTTCCAGTAGAGTCCTGCAATTTAGTTTTATACCAAAAACAATTTTAGATTTGTCAAAGTTATGCAAAGAGAACTTCAGACAAGTAAAAGAATTTTGCATAAAATAAAATTCAAACTCTCCTATCTATTAATTGACATGGCAATCTAATAAGCTGCCAGTTAAACCAAAGCACAATATGCTCATAATAATGTGCCTCATTTCAATGTAGTCAATTATCTGCAGCTTCATCTGGTTTCTGAGTCTATTACAAGATGTGATTAGCAAATAAAACTTATTTGCTGATAAGCTAATAAGAAAAAAAAAATAGAAGACAAATAGAAGACTATACATCCAAAATTCAAGAGTACCTGGGATGCATGAGATAATGCAGATAAAGACAAATGAATTTGTAATAGAAATCTATAAAATTATGACAGTAAAATTAACCAAAACTTAGCATTGCAAACTCTCTATCACAGGATGAAAAGGATGAAAAGATAATCAAGAACATTCAGCACATATTACTGAGTTTTTCAATGTAAATCACACTTGACCAGCCTTTGCCAATTAAATATCTAGCCATGTGGATGATGGTAGAGCAGTGGATATAAAAACCCCTGAATTTAGCACCATTTTTAACACAGGATTCTAATCTGTAAGGTGAGGAGTTACGAGATAAATCAGTGGATTCTCAGATGGGTTGAAAATTGACTTGATATCCATTTGATGGCTGATAAGCAGAATACTCCAGAGTTGTAAGTCTGATATTGTCCAACATCTCCATGGACATATTTAATGAAAAGGGAAACAGCAAACTGTTACGGAAAATATCCAATGGAGAGGAGAACACACTGACAGAAAATACGCTTAATACAAAGAAAAGTGGATATTAAAAACAAAGAGACCTTAATAAACATGAATACTGAAATCTCACAAAGCTCAGCAAGAAGCACAAGGTTCTGCATCTAGAATGGAATAATTCTATGCAGGCTGGGATGCTATTGGTAGAGTAGCAGTCCCATCAGAAAAAAACTTGAGGTTGCAGTGTTTGTCAAGCTGAATATGAGCCAACGGTGTGGGCTCAGTGCAACCAGTGAGTTGGGTACACTGGAATACATCAGGAACATCAATGCCATCAAAATGAGGGAAGTGCTAATGTGGCTGCACTTGGAATACTGTGGTCAGTTTTGGACCTCTAGTTAAGGAAGGAATTGAGAAACTGGAGAAAGTCTATTGAGGGCAACTGAGATGGTCAGAGGCCTAGCCCATGTCTTATGAACAGAGGTTGAAGGAGCTAGGCTTAATTTTGTGAAAAGAAGGCTACCAGGTAATCTAATGGTTGTCTTAAATTACTTGAAGGGTAATTACAAACATGACAGAAAAAAAAAAAAAAAAAAAAAAAAACAATCTTGTTCTCAGTAGAGGTAGATAATACATCAAGGGCAGTATCCACAAATAACAGGTTGGAAAGTTCTGATTGGACATTAGGAAAATACCTTTTTTTTTTTTCCTTGGAACACTGGTGAACTGAAGCAGGTTATTCAAAGGGGCTATAAAATCTGCATTTTAGAGGTTTCTCAGGACTAAGCTAGAAAGTCATTTCTCACTTGATCCAGCTTTGTCAAAAATCTCACTTCAAATGAATGTTGGACTATGCGACCTGTGGAGGTCTCATTCACACAACACTTCCATGATTTTGCAGCCTGTCTTAAAAAGTGTTCCAGGTCAAGTAGCGTAGAGCAGCTTATACAAACTTTCCTGAGTAGTCCTCTCTGAAGTCAACTGCCTGCACTGTCACTGTGTAGCACTTTGAGTGATGGTTGAGGTCAGAAGGACATATCTACATCTAGTGCAACCCCTGGGGTCAAGAAGGATCACCTAGAGTAGATTACCCTTATTCATGCTTGCAACCCACCAAAATCCTTTTTCTCCATAAGAGAAATCTGTACCAAATGACTGCTCAGAGTGGAGAGACTTCCTGTTACTGACCTTTAAGAACCAATTCCCAGAATAAGCTTTCCTCAGAACTGGACTCAATGATTTTTGTTTTTAATAAACTAATATTTATTTAGTGTGGAAGGTCAGAGGATCAAGGCCAAGAATGAACTGAGACATAAAATTTAAAAAGTTATTTAACCTGTATCTCGGTGTTCTTTGTTTCTTTTCAGGAGGTATAGAAGAAGAAACACTCAAATACTGAAGAGAAAAATGCAATCGGGGAGAGCAGTGGAGGTAATTAACTGGAAACTTTGCTAGCATGCAAAGGCTCAGTTAAGGTCAGATTTCTTTATAATGGAAGCTTTGAGGCAACCTCACTGCAGCCAGAATGACATACGCTAGCCCCGTGCATTCCTGTAAATTTCTTTTCTCCTCTGGATTTTTCATCCTCTTTTGCATTGTTCTAATTTCTAAGGCAAAAGTCACTGTAGAACCCTGCAGGGTTCAAAATGTTCTCCCTCCCTTTAACACTGTGTTGGAAAGTTGCCCAGGATGGGGTCTGCTCTTGCACTGCCCTGGCTATTCTTCTGCTATTCTTCTGATATTGGTATCACCCCTATACCATGAGCATAGAGGGATAGGATAAAAATTTATGATTTCTATAGTATGCAGAACTTGATAATTTTGTATCCTTTGTAGCAGATAACATAAAAATATAATTTATATTCCATGGTTCCTCAGTGAAAGATATGGAAGTAATCAGTAAGCAGCAGAGACATAGTAAAAGAAACCTCCGAAACCACCGACGTAGCCACACGGACCCATTGTGCAATGCAAAATTATTCAAATCCATTCTCTGAAGTTGCTTTCCCTCAGGAACAAGTACTCTTCAGGAGTTATACCGTATTTTCTGACACTGAATTCCAGAAACTCACTGCCAATTACTGCAAATACTTCTGTTGACCTAGTTGGCAAGCCACTAGAGATCAAACTGCACTTACAGCAAACAAGCCACACAAAAAGGTTATTCTTCTCTTACCCTCTCTCTCAAGCTCCAATTCCTCTGCTAGCTAAATTAATGTTTACTTAGGTTGCTTTAGGTTTACCTGAAGCAAATCCCTTTGTTCCACTGTTTGACAGTCCTCAATCATGTTCTGTTCTGTCTTTTGTGCCTCCAAAGTGACTGGCAACAAATACTTTGCAAGGACATCATCCTTCAGATCAGATTAAAGCCTGGCACTCACAAGTACTATGAAAGTGTTTATATCTCCAATTTGCTGTCCTATGTTGTTCTTTAGATGATTTTTTTTCTTGTCATTTTAGCTGCAACTCTTAAAGTGATAGGCTGAAAACAAATTTGCACTAAGACAAAAATTAGCTATTTATTCATCCGGGATAAAATTGCATGGAAATTTATATTTTCATAGTCATTTCCATTTGTAAATGGTTTCATAGGCTTTCCATGTTTATACACAATTTGTTTCACTGTTCTTTCGCAGCCTCATAGCTTCCAAAATATACTTTTATTCCTGGAAAACCAGTTCATAAAAATAGAAAATATTTTCTCACACATTTGAATAGCCAGAAGTAGCAGCTATAATCTTGAAAAAAAATGACAGAGAGAAAAAATAATAGTGCTGCTGGTCCACCTATATCACTTAAAATCCTATCTGAGTCAATACTTTTTATGTGAAAACTGCCTTTTTCCTGGAATATTGTGTAGAAGACTGGAGATGAAAAATGCATTGTTTAGTTCAAACTTTGCCACTTTACAAACTCTGCCATTTTATCCTAACTATTTATACACTCAGAATTACTTTTCTTTTTCCAGTTTGATGATTGATCCAGAATAAAGCAAAATGTAAAGAATAAATGATGAGATACGAAAAATAAGCAAACTAGTTAAAAAGTTAAAATATACATATGTGATTAGAAAATTTAAAGCAAGTCAGAAAATAAAAAGAATCAGTGTAATCCAAAAATAAGGTTAAGGCCTCTTTAATTAATTATAAAAATATTTGTTATTTTTGTAAGTGCTGGTATTACTTCTAAAGTGCAGTATAAATGCACTCTTTTCAATGTACAGGACTGACAATTCGGATATAGTAAATACATGTTAGAAAATTGAGAGTTTAAGTAGGATCAAAGAAAATTATGCTATGTCATTGCTGAGAAAACTTTTAAAAGACAAATACTTCAATGTTATCTCCCATCTGCTATCTTCAAAGTAAAACAACAAGCCATCAAAAATCATTAGCCATGGATAAGTTGGTGCCATCTGCAAAATATAATTCTGGAACTGATCTCTTCTTATCTATGTAGGATTCTGCTTTACCTCAAAAACCTCCAAGCACCCAAAATATAGCCTCCAGAGTGTAATTCCTAAATTTAATTTTCTAAAAATTATATAATCACAGAATCACACTCTGGATCATCTGGTCGTATCGCTCTACTCAAGCAGGGTCATCTAGTGCACATTACGTAGGATCAAGTCCATGTGGGTTTTGAGTATCTCCAGAGAAGGAGACCGTGTCATCTCTGGACAACCTGTTCCTGCTCTGTCACCCTCATAGTCAATGAGGTTTTTGTCAAATTCAGGTGGAACTTCCAGTTGTGGCCATTTCCTCTTGTCTATTGCTGGCGCCCCTAAAGAGTCTGGTACCATCTCCTTGCTATCTTAAGGTCTTTATACATATTGGTAAGATCCTTCTCAGCCTTTTCTTCTCCAGGTCCCAACTCTCTCAGCCTCTCCTCATATGAGGAGAGGCCTCATATAAGATGCTCTAGTGACCAGACCATCTTTGTAGCCAAATGCTGGTCACTCTCCAGTAGCTCTGTGTCCATCTTGTACTAGGGAGCCTAGAACTGAACTCCAAATATGACCTCACCAGGACTGAACCGAGACTGATCACCTTCCTTGACCTGCTGGCAATACTCTTCCTAAAGCAGCCCTGGATGCCATTGGCCTTCTTGGACCCAAGGGCACTTTACTGGCTCATGACTCAAATAAAGCATCTCATCTAAGATGGTCATTCATGTTGCCTCAAAAGCCAAGGATGGGCAATGGGGTGAAGGCAGAAAGATAAACATCTCTGTAAGGCAATTTATGTTCCCCTAAGGCTTCAATAGCCTAGGGACCTTATTTAGACTAGGGAGGAGGAATCATAACCCTAAACCACCTACATGCTTTCTGCCCTCTGAAATACCTTTGAACACCTACATAGGGCTTGCAGATGACATAAGCAAGAGGAAGAACCATGTTCAAGTGGGGAATCCCTCTGTCTTAAGCTGCATGGACTGGTGAACTCCAGCATTTACGATGCGATAAATGTTTCTCTGGAAATCTTTTAGGAGATTTTATGATGGCATGGATGCTTCTCTGGAAATCCCTATCCTTTGGCAGGTAAAGAAACTTATAGGACTGCCTTACACTAAAAGTGTAATTTTCGCTCATGTAGCAGGTTATGATACAAAATTATAATACAAGGACTTTATCATTTAATATTCTGGTACAGATCCATAATGTTTTATATGAGAGTGAGTACTTGGCTGCATGCATGAACTGGTGTATGTTTTATCATTTCAGTGCTCTTACCAAGTTCCATGGTCTCACAAAAAGTGATGCACTTTGTTTTTATATAAAATATAAATGTCAGAATCTTTACAAATATTTAAGAAGAAAATGAGAAGTCTTTAAGAATGAGCAGAGATAGAGTTTTCTGGGACAGTGTTTGGAGCTGAAATATGATCTTAAATTATTAGTCAGAGCCTCTAATTTTCTTTTTTTTTCAGTAGGAATGGATGGTGGATATCTTGATAGCAGTGCTTATAAACATAGCTAACTAATTAAAAAAATCAAATCTGTTCTATTAGATTTGCTAAAATTAATTTATGGAGTACCAATATAAAAATGCTGATGTTAAAGGAATTTGCTTCTCTATTAACTGCAGTCACAACAATTTCAGGAATCCCTTAGCACATGCCAAGTCAGTTTTCCCTTATTTTGCAGAAGCAGAGAAATAATATTAACTTGCTATTGTCTAGAACTTATCTTAAAAGAAGGAAAACACTAAAATAAAAGAATGCAATTGCTGTTTTTCTATATTATTTCCAAATTACTAGCATATAATATCAATTCCTGCCACTGAAATTTTAAAGCTATTTTCTCAAGATCCCTCACTGCTGCAACGAAAATCTTGTAGACTGCTGAGTGCTTCCTTTAAGTTATACTCGGATGGACTTAAAGCTTTCATGCTAATTTCAGAAATGTGGTAAATATATTTCATGCCATAAAGAAATGAGATCTTGTAAAATATGCACACCATCAATTGTTCCTTGAAGCCTTTACACAGGCATAGTATAACTTATTCAAAGTGCTGCATATGCTTTTTTGAGAGGATGTGCAAAATAATTTTTCTACTTGAGTATCTTTTTCTTTTTTTTCTTTTTCTGGTGGATGGTAATGGAATCATAATATAACTCTGTTGGAGAAAAAAATGACTGTTAGAAAAGAATCTGAGGTTCAAGAAGCTTAGTTTATTTGGGAACATCACTTGCAAGTCTTTGTGTCACCTTCTGCCAGTATTGTGCTTATGGAATGTGCAATTAATAGCTACGTTGAGGGGAGAATGTGGGTGAGTGTGGACTTTATTGAGTGGCATCATTTTTGCCTTCCTGGCACTCTTTTATCATAACAATGAATTCAAGTGGCAGGAAAGGCTGAAATACAAAAAATAATAATAATTCTAAAAAAAAAAAAAAGAGAGAGAGAGAGAAAATACTTATTTAACTTGCTGAAAAAGTGGAAGCTTTTTTTTCATATGGAACAAAAAGGCAGCAATATAACGTGTTAAATGATATTATAACAAAGGTGAGGCATCCTTGTTCCCAGGGGACACAGAATCTATCCTACTCTGAAAAAATATAGCAATAGTGTAGAAGTAATAAGATGCATAACATGCATAACATGCAAAGTGTGAAAAAATAGCCTAGAGGCCACCTGTGGCTGAAGATTGGCAGAGTTTGGCAGGCTTCAATATCCCTGTCATTTGTGAAATGACCAAGTTAGTTGCATCTGCTCAGACATCTACTTATTAAGGCAGAGCTTGTTCTTTTAGGAAACAAGATTTTTTATTTTCCTCCACCTTAAATTTAAGACTTTTAGAAATATCATGCAGATTAACACTGATTTTCTTCTTTTACAACTCATCTTTTTTTTTTCATGCTTCTTTATTGCCAAATACCTATAAAATTAAAGTACAAATAATATGCCAAGAGTTGATCAATATTACCAAAAATACACAAAAAGAATGATAAAAGAGCAACTGAAGCTGTTGGAAGAAAATTTTGCTTGTTAGTTATACTTTCGAACTTCTATATTCTCAAGCATGAAAAGTTCTGAAAAAATGAAAAAAAAAAAGACATAACAATAGTTACATTCAATTCTCTAGAAAATTGAAAAATAGGATAGGATAAAGGAGTAAAGACAGGAAAGGTATGACATTATTTGCATAGTTATTTTTACCTTGTATAGCTATTCTATATTAAAAGATCTTATATTGCTGAAGGGAAATTTTAGTAAAATTATAACTCATGCTGCAAATCTGAATCAAAACAGTAATTGCAGTGCATATGATGTTTTGGATAATATTTTCTTGTTGATAATCAAGGGACCAGAGATCCTTTTCTCAGCCTCCTACTCCAACACCAGAAGTATTAAAACAGAGCAAACCCCAGAAAATCCAATATTATCGAGATAAAGGCAGTAGTGCTGCTTTGAATGTGACTCATTATATATATGATATTTTGACTAAATGGATACTGTAAGTTAATATCACTGTAAAGTTAATGATACTGTAACTTAACACTTACATTTTTCTCCTTCTTAATGTTTTAAGTTTTGTGAATATTAAAAGTTCTATTGCAAGCAATATGATCCTGATAAACTCCTGATAAATCCTGATAAATTCTGTATAGTCAAATATAAATTTTAAAAAATGCTCAATACTCTGTTGATTATAAAGATAAACGGTATGCTCTAGAATGTCCATGATTTCCCTATGGAATATCATTGCTAGATTGATATGTTAACCACTGCTCTTGTGGTAAAGCTGTCAAATATATCTGGTAAGATAATTTTAAAATATATCCTTCTGCTAAGAAGGTATTCCCATTTTTTCATTTCTGAGAATACTCTGTATAACAAACTGCTGTGCAAGTGAGAGAAAACCTTCTTTCTGTAAAGCAAATTATGGGTATCTTGGCTTCCAAACTTTGAAGTAAATATTCAGATGTAATTTTTCACAGGTAGACAATTAATTACCACAGATTAAATGTGTTAGTGGGAAGTGAATGCAAAATTATAGCTGTATAACATTTGGTATGCAAAATTCTTTGGGGACTACTTTTGAATATTGCATAGATGTTTTCAAATCAGGCACATCCAAATGATTCCAATTTATAAAATTCTCTTAAACTTAACAGCTGCATCATTTTTGAAATGAGTCTCTCTAGGCTCATCAGTCTGAATAAAAAATTCAGATGACCATTAATTTTCTAGAACAGAAACCTGGCAGCTCCCATTTTTACCAGGCAAGTCAGGTAATGAAACAAAAAAGGGATACATGGTTATCAACAAGACGCTTGCTTGTCTCAAATAACACAGCTTCATTCAAGGATACACACTTCTTAACTATAAATATAAGGTATATAGTATTTTTGTTAAATTCAATTGTATATGCTCAACCTTAAAAAGATTGCAGTGTTCTGTGAAGAGTCCAGAATAACTCTTTACGTCTCTAAAGGGGAGGTGTATGAAATTTATGGTCAGGGTATAAAAAACCTTGTGTCATAGTTACCACAAAACTGAGCAGGACCTTTAATTTGGACCACTGCATTCCCTGGCTTGGTGCTAACTTCTGTGCTTTGAAAAGATTTTAAATGCTTGTACTTATTTCAGTGTCATGGTGATTTAGACATGAAGAAAAGGAGTTTCTGTTTCTTTCTGGTCTTACCTGCACTTGTGATATGCATCCATATACCATTCTACAGGTATGCCTTGAGTTTGCAACTCACATTTGGATGGCATTTATGTGCAAAAAAGCTCTACTTCCTGCCATTAAAATATATGGCAATAGCACTGTCACCAAGCGACTCCTTTAGCATCAAAGGCCAAACGAGTTGCTTTAAAGCCTACAGGGCAAGTAAGGAAACTGGGCTTGATTTTTTAGTTCTCAAGAACTCAAGAGCAGAACTCCAGCCATTGGAGACCATTGACGGGGAAGGTCTTTGTCTCTGCAAAAATTATTTTGGAGGCTGAGGAAAGGGAGAGGAAAAGGAGAGAAGGGGACACCCAAGAGGGAATGGCTCATTGCGGTCTGTTTACTTGATACCTTAACCTATACTTCTCTTTTATTGTATCATATTGTTCTCTTAAACCTTTGCTTCACTTTGTGCAAGTGCATATCTCCTTCTACTAGAAGTTTACAAAGCAATTTTCTGCTGACATTCAAGCCAATTTAAAATTTTAACAGCTATGGACAGTTATAACCATCTTTCTCCCCAAAACAGCTTTTATGGAGGGAGATAATCCTAAACAGTGTATGCAGTCAGTCCTGTGGGTTTTGGGTCTGTGGTCTTCATCTTCTTTTATTTGGCAGTATAGATATAACACTCAGTCAGGCATGTGTATATCAGGAAGGACCGTCACCAAAGTTGATTTAAACTACATTTTTTTGCATTTAGTCTACCTAAATTTCATCTAATTCCCATTTCTTGCTTCATTTTGGTAGTCTGAATCTATACTTAATCCAAAATCCAGCTGATGTCAAGTATTGTGTTAACAGGACTTGTGCCTTGCCCTGGAAGACAAATTGTGTTTTATCTCAGTAAATGTTCACATATAAAGTCATTCTGAAGGGTCTCCCCTTCTCCTGTTTTATAATGAGATGATGGTCTCTGTGCTCTATATCTGCTGTGAATATAGTAAGACAATTGTTTAGAATCAGATCTATAATCTGATTTATTTATAATCATTTCCATGGATTTTTCTTGAATTTAAAAAATGAACTTTTTTTTTGAAAGGTAATGTTCAGAATCATTATCAAGCAGACTAAAATAATTATGAAACCACAATACCTCATATTTGTCTATAATGTCTGCATAGTAAATGTTATTCATTCCATACAAGGCAGATAAAAGAAGAGAAGGATGCAATTCTTTGTTTTCAGAATAATTGACCATATTTATAATTGGCTCTATTTCTTCTTTTCTGCTAATCAGCTGAAACACCAGCTGTTTCTGGAAATTGAGCTTACAGACATTTTAAGGTGAGCAAGCCAAAGGAGATTTGCTCATTTATGAACATATCTTAATCTAAAAAATAATTATTTTCAGACCCCTAGAAATTGCCCTATAAAATGTCTTTTTAAATGTCATGATACATTGCATCTCTCGAAAAACTCATTAAAAGAGACAGTTGATATTAATACCTTTGAAAAATGCTCTTGAAAGTAGTGAGTTACTGTAAATGCCATAAACTGCTTGATTTTACTAATACAGACAGTAGTTATTCAAGCAAAACTTAAAAGTTTTACTCTGTTTTTTCAAGGTTTTGTGTTATCTTTTGTAATCTCTTCTTTTGAAAACATAATTAAAACTTTTACTTACTTGCTTTATAAATAGTCTAAGAAGCTGTGTAGAAAAAGAGGCTACAGGTGGTGAAGCTACATTTGTTAAGCCAGTTTAACTGGGAAATTTGAGCAAATATGATACCAGTCACATAAAACTGTTCATAGGACTTGGATTCATCTGGTCATTCTTTTCTGGAAATGTATACTGAGAAAATCTTTTGTGTATAAATTCAGCAAAGGCATATATGTTATAAACTTAAAAATTAATACTCCATTATCAAGAAAAATGTGAATATATTTGATATAAAAATAGTTTATTAAGGAGAAATACAAATAAATTTTTCTTTAAAAGTTACCCTTTTGGGGATACTTAATGGAAACTTCAAATATATAGGAAGACATTTGTTCATAGTGCTTTCTACTGGCAAATTTAAAAGTGATTACCTAGTAGGCAAAACACTGAATATACTATTAAACACTAAAAGTATATGTCATATATATTTACATACACACATATATATAAGCCATGCTTTTGTTATGTTTTGGGTATGATTGAACATAACACATCTTTGTTCTGATTCAGCATAGATTTTAGTGTGTGCTGAATTGCTACATTTGCAGAACTCCTTAAACAGCAGAATGTAGGATTTTTCTTGGTTGCCATAAAATTCAATGGCATTTATAAAGGCACTGTATAATTTACAGAGTTTTGTTTACTTAAACTAATGGCATGAATATCACCAAAAAAAAAGAATTGTCACAGTTTTTTAGAGAAGTCAGCTCTGGAGGACTCTATCAAGGATCTAGATCTTAAGTGTAAATTTTCTTCTGTCATATTTTTTATCTTTTTAGAATTCACTTTTAAACACTCATGTGACTGTATCATTTTTAATTAACATATCATTTTTACAATAAGGTATGTTATTTTCAGAACATGTCCATGAAACAGTTATCTCTCAACCCATGTCTACTCTCATTTGCATATGAGCATCTTTGTGTGCTAGTCCCCATGTTTAAAGAAAAAAAATGAAAAGCAAAGATCATTGGTTTTTAAACAACTTCAACAGGGGTTAACAATTTGCTATTTGCTATTTGCTGGAGTGTGTAATCCCCATGCAAGGCCCCAAAGGCTTTACAACAGTAATTGTAACGTATAGCATCTAAAGGTCAGAGTATGTTTCATGAAAGTCCATTGATGACAGCTGTCATTACAGCTTCACTACAAAGAAAGCTGTCATTCTGAAGGCACTCATGGGGAATAGTAGGCATTTCAGTACCAAGGATTTTACTGCTGGTGCTATTTTTACATATCAGTTCTGTTTACAAAGAACACCAGTAAGCAAGATAAATGATGAGAAAGTCTGAAATTTACTGACAGCTTAAAATTTGTCAATTTAATTATTCAAACACTGAAAACCCCTCATTACCATTCAATAAAAGAAGTTTTAAGGTACTTTCCTCCCCTCTTCAGAAATACTGCCATACATGAACACAGAATCTGAAAGAAATGTTTTGCAGGGTGATGCAGCTCCTGTTGGTATTTCAGGAGATAGGTTTGACTTGTCAGCAGTCCGACCCTTATGAAAAATCTGTTTCTTGTTTGCTTCAATGAATGATAATAACGATTCTCATCATTACTACTACTACTACTACTAAAATTCCTATTTACACTCCTTTCTTGCCAGTACCTAAGACATTAGAAAGAGAAGAGGCGGGATAAGGGATGCCATCAGCAAAGCCAAAGGTTTCAGTAATTCTGACATGTTTCTAACTTGCTCTTTTGAAGGTGTTTGCCAATGTTCCTTTCTAAGGACTATTTTATCTTACTGACTTAAACTCTATAGCATAATGTATATATTATGGTCTTTTGATAACTCCACCATAAGATTTTCTTCATTGCAATGAATATAATATTTAATATAATTATCTATTAATATAATGTTATTAATTATTTAATATTTTCAATTTCTTACCACAAGTTTCCTACATCTTTTGCTATAATTGCTCATATTTAGTGGGATTTTTCTTTCGTTTTAGTTTTCTTTCTCATAATCTCACAAAAAGTCCGCAATCACACACTCCTTTCTTAAAGTTATCACACTTAGTTGTCCTAGTTTATATTTCTTATAATAGCTTAAAAAAATCCTATAGTATCCTTATATTCCTATTGTCTGTAACTTTTCCTTCAATAGTCAGAGTCCCCTCTGACTGTAGTCTTTTTTTTTTTTAGCACCTATTAAATAATACTGCTAACTTTGTTGCAATATAATATATAAAGCAATGAGTAGAAAGTTGTCTTGGGCCAATTTGGCACATCCTTATAACTAAACTTATCCATGATCCAGTCACATATCCTTCATTCTAGGCTTGTATCTCTTCTATCACTTATAGTTTCTTTAATATATCTAGTACAATATATCTTTCAGCAACAAATGCTCAGCTTCTTTTTTATTTCTTCTTTTGCAAGCCATTTATAATTTGTCACTTTCTCTGAATGTTTTTTATTCCCAAAAAAAAAAAAAAGGTATACTTTTTCATCCATATATCCCCATACAATAGCTGGTGTTCTTTGTCTGATGGCTTATGTTCAATAACAGTATCTTTTTCTCTTAGGCTTGCTCCAAGGCAGGTATGGCTGGGTCTCCACTAAACTTTAGAAATATCCAAAGAACAAACCTACGGATGAAGTAGTGTAGCCTCTATAGTGAATAAGAAATGCATAAGTGTGTGCATGTAAGTGCATAAGAGAGAGAAATGCATAAGAGTGTTCATGTATGCATGTGTACATGTATTGTACATGAATATTTAGGGAATGATTCAGATAATTCAGATAATGCATGTGTACATGTATTGTACATGAATATTTAGGGAATGATTCAGATAATCAGAGGTATATTTTTCTGAAATGAAATGAACTTCCTCCTAAAATGCAGGTCTTATTTATCATTATTCATCATCATTATTTATTTATCATTACATTGTTCTTATCCCTGTAGTGAGACTGCCTGCAGAAATCTGCCTGGTCATTTTCAGATAAAATTTTGCTGGTAATATTTTTGTTTGTACATACTTTGAGTTCTCTAGACTGTGTCAACAGCTTGTGTTTCAACTTTTCATTAATGTTTTTATGAGATTCAGATTTTCAATATGACTCTATTACTGTTAATACAGTTTTCAATTTCCTCTTGCTCATCTCATCCAGCTGGTATTCCTTTCGGTTAACTGATGAACCTCCAAACTAATCTAGATCTACTTTAATTTGTGTTTTGTAGCAGAATTCATTTCCCTGTTTCTCACAGATTCTCAGATATACCAGAGCTTTCTCTTTAGACAATCATACTATTTTTGCAAACTTACTTTAATGTACATTTCCCTCCTCTCTTCAAGAATTTTATAGAAATTATGAGGATATCTTACTTCTTATTCTTATATTCAAAGAGCATATACTGTGTATTTTCAATAGTATGATCAGTCAATACTATGACTTTCTCTTTCCTCCAAGTTTTCATCAGCTCTTTTTCTCACATTACCTATAGTTTTTGTGATGGCTACAAGACAGAGCAGTATTTTAGTATTAAAAAATATTCAGCTTTTTCCATTTCTTTAACTTTTCCTTCTTTTTATATCATTTCTTTCTTTTTTTTTCTTTTTCTTTTTCTCTTTTAGATATATTGGAGTGAAATGTCCCATTCTGGAGAGAATCTAGAGATCTAGAGAGGCAGTTGTCACTTGTGATTTGGGAACTTTTCTCAGAATTCACTTTATTTATCCAGCATATTTTATCTGTAGCTATAACCTGTGCTTCATCAATTAACTGTCACTATCACTTTTCTAATTCCTCTGCTAAAAAAAAAAAAAAGAAAAAAAGGAGAGGAGAGGAGAGGAGAGGAGAGGAGAGGAGAGGGAAAAAAGGGAAAAGAGGAGAAAAAAGAGAAAAGAGGAGAAAAAAGGGAAAAGGAGAAAAAAGGGAAAAGAGGAGGAAAAAAAGGAAAGGAAAGGAAAGGAAAGGAAAGGAAAGGAAAGGAAAGGAAAGGAAAGGAAAGGAAAGGAAAGGAAAGGAAAGGAAAGGAAAGGAAAGGAAAGGAAAAAAGAATCTGCACAAAAGGAAAGGAAAGGAAAGGAAAGAAAGGGAAGGGAAGGGAAGGGAAGGGAAGGGAAGGGAAGGGAAGGGAAGGGAAGGGAAGGGAAGGGAAGGGAAGGGAAGGGAAGGGAAGGGAAGGGAAGGGAAGGGAAGGGAAGGGAAGGGAAGGGAAGGGAAGGGAAGGGAAGGGAAGGGAAGGGAAGGGAAGGGAAGGGAAGGGAAGGGAAGGGAAGGGAAGGGAAGGGAAGGGAAGGGAAGGGAAGGGAAGGGAAGGGAAGGGAAGGGAAGGGAAGGGAAGGAGAAAAGGAAAAGAAAAGAAGAGAAAAAAGAATCTGCACACTCTCTGTGAGTCTCATCTATATTACACTTGAGCCTCATCTGTATGAGTCATTCAAACTATAGGCCAAAGCCCAGAAAGACATGTTTGGTCAGCAAGGATACAGTTTGAGGATAGCTGTACATGGAATAAAGACGAAAAGTAAATGCTCATATTAAAACTCAGTGTTGTCTTAAGGGAAAATATTTTTGACTGTCAAGGCAGATATTAGATGTCAGAAATGCCATGCAGCACAGCAGTAAAGATTCATTCATTTTACTTAAAATCATATTGATAGATTATGTACATAGCAGACTTTTATTTTCCTCTTTGACAGATAAAGTTTTTTCCAAGTAAATGAAACCTCCCCTCACCAAAAAAAAAAAAAAAAGAAAAAAAAGAAAAAAAAAAGCTACAAGAGTGCCTGTTTCTGTGCAAAATGCTCTAGGTGACTCTGCTTGAGTAGAGAAGTTTGTCTAGATGATCTCTAAAGGTCCCTTCCAACCTCAACCATTCTGTGTGATTACATGATTCCTGTTGGACTGCTTCTCTAAGGAACTAAACCAACTAAAAACACACAGATCTCTACTTTCTCCTTTTTTAATACTCCTACTTTGTAACAGAAGAGATCTAGCTGCTTCCCAATAGGATTTGTCTGAAGAATAGGTGACCTGAACAGGCTAAAGCATGTATCAGTATGGCTTCACTGATTATGAATGTGTTGTTCAAAATCCTTGCCATTGGAGGGTATTAGAATATCCTTGAGACTATTATGGATGATATAGGAATATAGCAATAGATAATATGGATAATCTGGGACCTGTGATCATATTTTATCAAGCTTCCACATGCAAACAAATAATTCTGTATATGGATTACTCATTCTTTTAAAGCTATGTGTATGATTACATGAGGAATGTATGTAGTAGGGGGGCATCTGGGCAAAAAATATTTTATATGCACTTAGAGCATAAAGAACTCTACAGAAGATTTTTTTTTTCCAAGGTGATATAATAATAATAATAATAAACTGATATTAATGTTCTTAATTTTGGGAAGACTAGACTAATAAACAAATTCTGAAGAAAACTATTTGATGTTTTAAGATGTGATAGATTTAGATTCCATCTTTCAAAACAATCTGTTCGAATTCAGGAATAGTGTTTATTGAAAAGATAGAATAAAAGACACAGTGGGAAGCTATGTTAAGGATTAATAACTGCATATTTGTGAATCTTTTGGAATGATGCATAATTACTTTTTAAATTTAACTGAGAACAGTGAACAGATGCTAAAACAGTCTCAAAAAAGAAACAAAAAAAAATCTAGAAATGAGAAGAATAACCTGTATTTACTAAATCAGGGACTTCAGGTGACACAGAAAATTTTTTTTTGTCTGTCAATGAAGGAAAAATATTATTGGGTGAGAATCAACAATTAAAACTATTCATTTTTGTGTAGTTGAGTAAACCTGATCGGCAAGACTGAATTATCGACTTAACCATTACTGATTTGGGGTATTTGCCCATTGTGACTGTAATAGAAATAGCAAAGAACACCACCTTGGGAGAGAAATTTTAAAAGGACATGTACAATCCTAGAAGAGGAATAGGTAAATTCTCTACAGAATAGGACAAAAGTGAAAGAACAAAGGTAGGCTAATATTTTTCACCAATATATTTCACTTATTTTCTGACAGACCATTTCTTACATGGGAAACAGAGGTCACCTTCAAAGTACATGGCATCAGCATGAACTCTTAAATTGTTTTGGTTTTTTTTTTGATAGTTCAGCCACTCCTCCACTGAGAATTGCACTGAGGCACATCAATGCATGTTACAAAGGCCACTGACCAACTAATCGTGTATTAACTTGTCAAGATGAGTTTATCAAGATAAGATAAACCATTATCAAGATGGTTTATCTTTAGAACAGTGATCTTGAATTCATTTTTAGGGATGAATTAGATGTGATTGACTAGGCATAAATGAGTGCTGATTTGACCCTATCACATTTGGCTGGAAGATCTCAGATGCATTTTAAGCGCTGACCTAGAAGTGAAAATATTTTTTCTTTGAGTCTTAAGTCATAGAATCATAGAATGCTTAAGGTTGGAAGGGACCTCTAGAGGTCATCTAGTCCAACCCCCCTGCACACTCAGGGTCACCTTGAGCACATGGCACAGGACTGCGTACAAGCGGGTTTGGAAGATCTCCAGAGAAGGAGACTCCACAACCTCTCTGGGCAGCCTGTTCCAGTGCTCTGTCACCCTCACTGTCAATATATTTTTCCTTAAGTTCCTGTGGAATTTTTGATGCTTTAGTTTCTGGCTGTTTCCTCTAGTTGTATCAGTGGCCACCACTGAAAAGAGGCTAGCCCCATCCTCCTCACTGCCTCCCTTGAGGTATTTGATCCCTTGAGGAGGGCTCCTCTCAGTTGTCTCTTCTCCAGGCTGAACAAGCCCAGCTCTTTCAGTCTTTCCTCGTAGGCCAAATGGTCCACACCTCTGATCATCCTCGTAGCCCTGAGCTGGACTCTCTCTAGTAGCTCCACATCCCTCTTGTACTGTGGAGCCCAGTACTGGACACAATACTCCAGATGCGGCCTCACCAGGGCTGAGTACAGGGGGCAGGATAACCTCCCGAGGTTTTTCACCGCCCAGTTGTCCAGTCTGTCCAGGTCCCTCTGGACGGCAGCACAGCCCTCTGGGGTATCAGCTACTCCTCCCAGTTTGGTATCATCAGCAAACTTGCTGAGGGAGCACTCTGTGCCTTCATCCAGGTCATTGATGAGTAAATTGAACAGGACTGGACCAAGGACAGACCCCTGGGGGACACCACTAACTACAGGCCTCCAACTAGACTCTTCACTGCTGATCACCACCCTCTGAGCTCTGCCATATAGACAATTCCTAATCCACCTCACTGTGCACTCATCTATCCCACACTTCCAGAGCTTGCCCAGGAGGATGTTGTGAGGACAGTGTCAAAAGCCTTGGTGAGGTTGAGATAGATGACATCCACTGCTCTCCCGTCATCTATCCAGCTAGTCATTCCATCATAGAATGGTGAATGCACGCTGTCTACTCTTGAGCACCTTCTTGTCCTCCATGTGCCTAGAGACAACGGCCAATATGAGCCGTTCCATCACTATTCCAGGGACAGAGGTGAGGCTCGTTGGCCTGTAGTTGCCTGGGTCCTCCTTCTTGCCTTTTTTAAAGACTGGCATGACATTGGCCTTCTTCCAGTCCTCCAGCACTCCCCCATTCTCCAGGATCTTTCAAAGATGATGCAAAGCGGCTTAGCTATGACCTCTGCCAGCTCACACAGAACTGTGGGGTGCATCCCATCAGGGCCCATGGATTTGTGGGTATCGAGTTTCCTTAGGTGCTCTCTAACCCAATCTTCCTCTACCCAGGGTGAGTCTTCCTCTCTCCAGGCTTCTTCTCTTGTCCCTAGGGCCTGGGACTCTAAAGGGCTGTCCTTGGTAAACACCGAAGCAAAGAAGGCATTCAGCATCTCTGCTTTTTCTGTGTTATTCGTAACCAGGGTGCCCATCCCGTTCACCAGTGGACCCAAGTTTTCCCTGATCTTCCTTTTGCTGTTCATATATTTGAAGAAGTTTTTCTTGTTATTTTTAACATCCCTTTGCCAGATTGCATTCCAAACATGCCTTAGCTTTCCTTGTTGCATCTCTGCATTCCCTGACTATGTTCCTGTATTTCTCCCAGGAGGCCTGTCCTTTTTCCCTTTTTTCCAAGTCCTGCTGTCTTACTGTTTCCCAATTCTAACCTTCTATGGTGTAATAAAAATAAGAAGATGAGATTTCAATGGACATCATATACAATTACTTAGTTTCATGTGCTTGTAGATAAAAGCTCTATAGCTGACCTTTTAATTTAATACTGTATTCCTCTTTCTTTCTTTTTTTTTTCCCTGCACATTTTGCTCACAAAGCTATTCCAGAGCCAAGTGTGAGGAAGATTGATTAAAAATAGGCTTCAAGTCTCATATTCATATGATCTCAGCTGTGTAGGATCAGTGGGAAAGCAACAACCCATTGAATGTATGCCTGTCTTTGAAGACCTTCCCCATAGATAATGCCTTAAGCAATATCAGTATGGTCAAGTAAATACAGACAACCTCTGAGGCCATGCAGTGAGACCTGATGGATCCACATTGCATAATCTTTAGTTCTGATCCTCCTCTGACTTGCAAAGTCTCTTGTCTATATATGTGAAGTATGCATATTTTAGAAAGCAAAATGGACTGGAGGAGCCATTCATTTGCACTGAGGAAAGGTTCATAGGATAACTCATCTAAATATAATTTAACTTCTCACTTAGTTTCTTCAAAATAAAACAAACAAACAAACAAAAAATGGCCTTCTTCATCCTGGCAATTCAGACTAGTCCAGTTCCAGGAACATGTCATTACTAATTTGTGGTTGTTTATTGAGTAGGAGTGTAGAGTTATCATTAGCCAAAACTGTGATGGGGATCAAGAAGATAAAGAACATGAATTACATGATCTCAGTGCCAAGCCAGGCTGGATTTAGTAGTATAAAGTAGACTATTTCTGTCTCTGTATGGCATCATTATAATTATTTATTTAATATTCAGAGCACTTGTTGTAATGTGATAACAGTGCTAGAGCTACCCAGAGAAGAAGTTACAGAGCCTAGAACAGGTATTGCATGAGGGCATGAAGGGGGTATTTGGGGGTTCAAAGCCTTCTAGGGTGGTGTTTGAGGACTACAGCTGGATGAACTTGTTCTTGTGCAATCTTATAGATACTTTCCTTTGCTTATGTTTTATGCTTCATGCTACCTTTTGACCAGAGGCCAGTCACTACTTCAGAGATGTCAAAGGTGCCTAAGGCCAAAATTTTACCAGATTACATACCAATGTTATGTATGGTATGACTACCATAGCATACACATCGGTGTGGATATCCGTGGCCCAGTGCTTGAACTTGCCCCAAAGCTGTATTTTATGTAAAAGTATAGGTACTTCATCTAGTTGTAGTATATCTCAGATAAATAAAATAATTTATCCTTCAACTGAGGACACTATCCTGCCTTACTGTAACATGAAAAGAAAAATAATTGACAGACAGGCAAATAATTGAAATTAAGTTTTGTTATATTCTGATTGTTTTATGAAGGATAATAGACACTGTTCGTAAATGAAAAAATGTGGATAGTCTCAGTTAAGGCCCATTAACCAAAAACAAATATCTTTAAGTAAGTTGCCTCAAAATTACTGAAGTAGATATATGAATGAGTCCCAAAAGTGTTTCATGTAAATTGAGTATACTTAACTCTTTCTTGCTTTTCAAGGTTGAACTTATGTTCAAAATATGTGTTCAAAATAATTTGGAGTAATGCTGGTGACATCATCTGAACTGGATATTCACATCTTTCTGCTTCTGTTATACAAATAGAGATTTGATTGATCAACAAACATAATTAGTGCCATTTTTGAAACATTTGGGTACATAGCCTAACCTCCATCTGTCATTCTAGAAAGGTGCATGTTTGCCACAGGACTTAAGGCATATCTTTCCTTCTAATGTGAATGCCTCAGAAAACTGGGAGCAGAAAAATAGTACCATTGTCTAGGCACTTAAATAATTTCTGCAATGAACCTTTTTTTTCTGCTTTACAGGCTGACCGTAGATTTTTTTTTCTGAGAAATGAACAAATTAGGCTTGATGAGTGGAAAAAAAATTAGAACTGGAACACAGAGAGGGTGAACTAGTTGCTTATTTTGAACTTGTTGTTTATATGTTATCATAGAGGGAATAATATCCTTCGTTGTGCATAAAAGCACCATCTATTCAACCTTAAAGAGATACAAAACTAAATTTAAGGCACAACCATATTCTTTCCTAAAAAAAAATCAAAAACAAATGAACAAAAATCAGCTAATAAGGAAATTGACTTTTTTTTTTTAATCAAAACAGTTTCACAACATCTGTGTTTTTCCTAAGGGTACTTAGAAAAGAAAAAAATCCTTTTAATTAAAGAACACTTTGAGTCGGCTTAAACAACTACGTATCCCATGACATAATTATGAGTCTGACAGTTCGTTCCAACATTCCCTGTGGTTTCTAAACAGTGCATGATTTTTATCCATTTTAAGATAGGACACTTTCACAAACTTCGTATGTGAAAAAGATTTGTTGAAAAAAAGATCTGTTTCTCTGAGCCCTAGATCATGGCTATGTTGTAAATGTATATTAACCCCAAAGTTCGTGTCCTTTGAGGAAAGAGACTTAGTGACTGCTTGGCTATAACTAAGCTTTTCTTATCATTACAACTTGTAATTTCAAATGCCTGTTAAATATCAGACGCATTACACAACTCCCCATATACTTCAAGTTCACTGCTTTTTAATATTTCTATTGAGAGAACATACCTATTGTAGTATGGGGCCTAAACTAGTTTATTGATGTTATGGTAAGAACAAATCCAACCAAATGAAGAATTATGATATTAGAAAGGCAGCAGTAAAGAACACTTAAGGCAACATGTAAGTAGCAGCAACCACAGTTGTAATGATCATTGTTCTTGCTTGTATAAGCTGATGATTAAAACATATTTTGTAATATCCTTTCTATATTCCATTAGGTTAAAGAAAAGTCTGTTGTTAGTGAGATACCTTTAGAAAAAGATACACATAAAAAGACAGCATTTCTTTGCATATATTAGGCATGTTTCCAGAATAAATCACCTACATGCATGTTTTGGCTGGCTAGTAAAAATCAGACATTTTTATATTATTTCCTTGTATAATGCAAAGCTTAGCTCTGATTTTAGCCTCACATTAAGGCCAAATGGAAATCAATATTTCCACTTCATATACAAATATTCAGAAAAAGAAACATAAACAGAAACACCCACAAAACACACGCATACTTAGAAATGTTTGCTTTTCATGGGCTCTGGAGTGAAATGAAGGTCGAAATATGTAACTGTTGGCCTGATTGACATATGAGTCACTTATGATGTCAAAAGGCTGGGTTTTACCAAAACTGAAAAATATGCATTCTTTCAATTTTTACATGCAAAAATTTTTGATTACTTTAACTCTGAAATACCGAGAATGAAAAACTTCACCACATCTGCTTTCTAGAATGCTATTTCTTTTGTAATGAGTCACTGCAGATATGCCTTCACTTTATTTTATAACATAAACGGGTAAAAGTTACTGACTTTTTGTGTTGCCTAAAGAAATTTAAAACTATGATATCACTTTTCCCTGAGGCATTTTAAGACTTTTTAATAAAAGTGGATTGCAGTTTTTCATTTTGTTATTAAAGAAGCTCTGGATGAAACATCTAACTTTTCTGTGTTGCCTTTGGGAATTGCGTCTATAACACATTTCCAAAAGTTGGGTTTAATGTATTGAGCTATCTAAATTGTTTTGAAAATATCACACCAGATACTTTGTGACAAGGAGACAGGAAAAACATACACATATTTTCATTGGAAAAAGCTTTAGTATCTTGACATTTAGATCTTTTATGGGTACAGTACTGAACAAATCCTTAGTCAATATTTATTCTATTCCTCATTATGGAAGTGACTAGATGTCAGTCAACGTAATTCTTCCACAACTTCACTGTATTAAACACTGTATTAAAAATTGACAGTTCTTTAAATAAACAAATCATAAGACTTTTCATTAAAATATAAATATAATAATATAAAAAGATCTAGGGCTATATACTATGCTCAAGTATATAAAACTATGCTTATAATTGCACAACCGTCTCTGAATTGAACAGTTTATTTATTGCTGGCAGGAGACTTGACTGCAAGTCATAACATATTCATAATTCATATTTATTTATTTATTTATTTATTATTTTTTATTTTATTTTTAATCTTGGAAGAATGTCTAACCTCACTTTGGGTTTTGGGAAGCAGGTTGGGGAACAGTGTATCTGCTTTGATTGTTGCTTTTTTTCTGCATAATACATTGCTGCATATCTGAAAATATCTGGACGCAGAAGGATATTACACCTTAATTTGGGAAGCAGGAGAAGAAGAAAAGTTTCCAGAGAGAAAAAGTCACTGGTAAAAGACAGGAGAGAGAATCATGACAATAAGTGTGGTATACTACCAGCTCTGTAGAGACAACACAACCTCACTGAGTAATTAGGAGCAAAAAGTCAAGCCTCAGAAAAACCATCAACAGAAGCTTTCCAGGGACTGGAAGGGGTCTGTGCAGAGCTTGTGACAGCTCAGGACACCTCTGAACTGCATAGATGCAAGCCTGGAAGATAGAAATAACAATGCAAGATGCAGTGGGCAGGTTTACTGTCATATGAATTGTTAATTCTACTCTCTCTACCTTCCCTAAACTTTTTGAGCTTTCTTTATCTGAACATTTAAATATCCTAGTTCAAATAAAACTTTTTGAATTTTAGCCATTTTGATCTCCATCGGGAAGCATACTATAGGGGAAATTCCTCTCTCAGTTTTTCCTGCTCAGTTTTCTTTCACACAGATCCTTTCTGTGATGGCTCTGTGTAAGACTTGCAAGCTTGCAATCAGCCAAACCATCCTCAACATCTAAGTTTAATGCAGAATTTCTTCCATAGAATCATAGAATCTTTAGCATAGTTTCCAGAACTGTTAGGAGAAAGAGTGCAGGTTTGCAGTTTAACTTTTCAGAAGGCATAAGCATAATCCAATTGACATCAGCTCTTGGTGTTCAACAATACGTGGAGTTTTTAAAATAAGGTTATCCAGTGCTTCAACCTTAGAATGGCTGGCAACTTTTCATACAGATAAGCTTTAACTCTTCAAGTCATTGCACTGAAATAAGAAACCGATGACAACAGTAAAATTTGTTATGATATTTACAGAAAGCTCCCTATGATAAGACTTTCAGTAATTGCTAATGGCACAGTAAGTTTATAATACATTCCTTCCTTCAGATCATAATTTTTTGTTAGCTTCCCAAGCCTGCAATAGTAGCAAGCATCAGACAAATTACATAATACTGTTATTTGGGTGAAGAAGAAGTAATCTATGGAAAAGGAAATTTTGAGGGACAGTTCCCTACAAGGAAGTAAAATATGGATTAAAATGACCAGTTGATTTGACTAGTCCCTACTTAAATTGAAAACTCCTCACTATTTCTGAAATTAGATTTTCCTCTTGATTCCCTATGGAGACACCTTGCAAGACAAGTAGCCTCACTTTCTCAGTATACCTTCAACATTAATTGACACTAATTATTTTAAATCAGTAAAGCCCTCTTTTTAAAAAAAGAATAACTTCATTTTTTATACATTGGGTATTATACCATTAAGTTTCTCATAGCATAATGTTGTTTCTTTTGGATATTAAAATAAAAATGGAGTCATGTGTAGCCTTTCAGTTTATACCTGGAAACTGGTACTTCATTTGTTAATGCTGATGAAGCCAATTATTCCCCTTCTGAAGCCTTATCATAGGCCTATATATGCTAATGCAGGCCCCACCTTAGTATAGACAGACACATATTCTTTCTTATAACTCATCCATCTGCAATGAAAAACCTTAAACCTTTTTTGCTGAGAGCTGCAACTGTGAGGAACCTTTTCTGGTGATATATAAGACTTCTTTGTGGTATTAGCTTATTGAGATGAAGCTGTGATTAACGTAGAAAGCTTTGAAAGCTAAGAAATTAACAAGATTTCATTGTCTTGACAAATATATATATATACACACGTGAAGTGCTGTCACATAGCACAAATAATGGAGTAAAAAAAAATATTAAAAAATATTCATCTTACTAAGCTTTAGTTTGTTTCCAGATCCTGGCACTGTGATGTAAAAGAGTCTTTTATTTTTGGCTATAGTATAGGTCTGCTAGTCAGCTTTGGTCAAGTTGGTTTTCTGCAGCTCCTGCTTCTCCTAGCCAGTGCAGATAATGATCCTGACCTCCTTTCTAAAATGCTTTGCGAACTTTGGGTGAAAAGTTCTCCCTATAAGCTTAGTAGCTTTCTTGTTATATCCATTATACAGTAAAGCTATTCAATGTCAATAAATCTATATAGCAGAATGAAAATGAGATCATATGACCATCAGTACTATGTGGTAATTGCACTCAGAAGTGTCCAATTGAATGTTTAGTCCAAATGAACCCATATTTAGTATGGCTTCGTATTGTTGTTGAAGGTTTGATGCACTGAATCTTGAACTTCCTTTGATTATGATTGTGCAGTGAGACTTCCTGAAAACTTTTCAATTCATTGGCCACTTCCCCCAGGGGATTCATACGGATTGGACAAGAAAAGAATGACATCGACAGCATATAATGAAACTCTATCCAATATGTCCAATATTTTTATGCCTTCAACTCTGTATTGTGTTGGATTCTTTGACTGATTTGCTCCAGAGTTATGGTAAAAAGGAAGGGCAAAAGGGGGCATCATTGCCTTTTGCTGCTAGACAAAGTAAAGACTTCTGAGCGACATCCATTATTTCTTGCTGTAGGTTCCAATACAATGTCTTTATTTAAGAAAGTTTTAGACCATTAGTTGAGACTCCAAAACTTTCATCAAACAGCTCTCTTTTGGCCAATCAGAGGTTTCTTTGTCATATAAGGCTAATAAATAAATATTCCCTCTTATTATTTCTCTTTTCAAAGTCCTTTAACCTAACCCAATTTGTGAGTTCCATCAACTGATATAATGACACCTCCTGTAATATTCTCCTTGTCCCTTCCCATGCTGTCTCTGCTCCTTTATTTCAAGCACATACTGCTTTTGTCTTACTTTAGAAAACTGATTTCTTTAGTGATGGAAAAGATACAGGAAAGCACTTAGGTAAATTCCTCAAGTTAGGCTAGTGGCTGTGAACAGCTAGTTAGATGTCCTGAATTGAGATTTAAGAACAATGTTTCACCTTTGGAATTGAACTTCGAATCAAATCAACTCAGCTATGTGATTCAATTAGAACCCAGTAGAAAAGAGGTAAGTTAATTGAACTAATGTTCTTGGCCTAAGTTGTAAATACATCTTTGAATCCTTGTCTATCATTTTCCATACTTATGAAATATTTAATGTTAAAATAGTTCCCTTATGAAGAGAAGGCAATACACTGGTTTTGGATGACATATATTTGAATTATTTCTATTTATTAGATGAGGTTTTTTTATTATTATTATTACTACCTTGTATTTTCACTTTTTGGACCATGAGCTTGATAATAAAGGGAGTAGCAGTTAGCTTAAAAGTTAAAAGAAAGTGAATCAATAACGAACACGCTTATTTTTGTTTATAAACTCTAGAACAATTGAAAGGAACTGTTTTGGTTCACTAGTTCAGTACCAGGCTGTCTCAAAGCTAAAGGTGGTTTAAAATGAATAAAAGTATTTTAAAATTGCTTTTGCATTCCTGTTTCAAATGAAGATAAATATGCTTTTCAGTGACTTTAATAGTAATAGGTTAGTGCAAAATTAAATGGCTTCATAATTGTTGGTCTTGCAAATGAATCACCATAGCAGTCTGTAATGCATTCAGCAGATTCTACTAGAGATTAAATTAATTGTGTATTTAAAATATAAGTGCTTCTTGAGTACAAGTGACTTTGCTCATTTAACATGCATAAAGTCATGGTAGAGCCTTGTAGATAAAAAACTGAAATAAGCAGCTCTTACTCAGGCTGTGCTTAGCTCCTGTTTGACTTGTTTGAATAAGACATAACAGAATGAAGCTGTTTGTTATAAAATATTAGAGAGAAAAGAAAATAAAGAACAAATTCCATTTTAATATCCTTATTGTATGTTTCTTTAGCCCCCCTCCCCAAGTTTTTTTACTCTTGTTTTTTTTTTTGCCAAGATAGATTTTATTCTAGTGGAAGACAAATACAGGTTTGCATTAGTATGAACTACAGATCTGAACTCTAATGTACAGCGGAAAAAGCAGAGAGAAATGATCTTGTGATGGATACCCATAAAGATTTATTAACTGCTGGTTAAAATTCCACTAACTGTTACATTGCACTAAATTCTGTTTTAACAGCAAATCACCAACCCTGATATGCAAATATACAATTTTAGGGAAAAAAAGATAGATACAAAAGAAACTGCATTTTTCAGTCCAAAAAAACACAGTTTGCTAGGAAAATCAGAATGCACTTTGCCCATTCTGCATCACTCTTTTGCAGTTAAGTGAATCACCACTCCTATAACGTTTCATTATTCTTCAATAATAATTTATCATTCATCAAACAATACTGCTCAGTTGTGCATTTATCTATTTTAAACATTTCAGAAACTGAGTTAAACCTACTAGGTACTTTGATTATCAAAAATGATTCTTTCATTTTCCTTAATTATTTTAATTAATAGATCTCATGTAGCAGAATCATTCACTTTTCAATGCCTTGGTCAACAGGTCTAATCCCTTGAGAACAATCTACAATCTTTCATAGTTGCTATGATTAAAATTCAAATAATGCTAACACTATCAAAGCGTCCTAAAACCTGGAGGAAAATGCTTAACAGCCACAAGACCTGGTTTCTATCAGATCAAGCAATCTATTTCTCTACCTATCTGTCCGTGCATTTTCTTTGTATATTACGTTGAGAAATAGAAGTGTTTTAAGACAAACATTTCTCACTCAGTTCTTGAGTTCTTGCCAAGAAATAACTTGTGTATGAAAAACTGATAAAACCTTAGATGACAAGAAGCTCACTAGCTGGAGTCTCTATTTTCAGTTATTTTAATATGTTGGCACAGGTGTTACAATCACACACACACCAAAAAAAAAAAAAAAGTTCTGGAAATTCAGCTTTGCCATTCAGCTGTAGAAAGGCACAAGAAATTGTCCATACTAAGACTCCAGGCAAAGCTCCCACTGAAAAGGCAGTTCCACTACTCTTTCAAAAAATATAATCTGTGATTCCATCACCTTTGCATTCACAGATCTATTGGCAGGGAAAGAAGGAGGAGAATGCCATTTACTCATGGGTAAATGCATTAATTAGATCTATTTTGGCACCAAACTGGAGAATTGGTTCCAAAATTCATTGCTTGACTGCTATCTGCAACTACTATAATTTATGTCCACACTCCTCATGCCTTTGGTCTTCTTTCTTGATGAACCATCCACATGATGGCCTTCAGGATGTCATATGGCAAAGATAAATTAGAAATTTCCACACTGACAAGAGATATCAAAAGTCATTGAATATCCATCACAGAACTTTTGAATGCTTGAGATGTTCAAAATATTTAGCCCTAAATGTCTTTGAAAATTATGATTAAAATAATTGATTAAAAAAACACATTTTATAATAAAATAAACCCAATCATTTTGTTTCTTATTGAAATTTGGAGAAGAGCAATGGAATACATCAACCCTTTGAATCCTTTGAATGAATCCCTTGAACATATGAATCCTTTAAAATTATGGGTACAAATTGAAACACAGGAAGTTCCATCTCCACATGACAAGAACTTCTTTACTGTGAGGGTACGAAGCACAGGCACAGGCTGCCCAGAAAGGTTTTGGGGTCTCCTTCTCTGAAGATTTTCAAAATTTGCCTGGATGTGGCGTTGTGCCACGCGCTTGAGGTGTCCCTGCTTGAGAAGGGCGATTGAACTAGATGATCTCTAAAGGTTCCTTCCAACCTCAACCATTCTGTGATTCTGTAATTCTGTGATTCTGTGAATCTGCTCAAACAGAAGACTCTAGGAACTGTATGTAACCGATCCATTTTTGGTTTAAGTAGAACTTTTTTAAAATTGAAAATGTTCTGACAAAGTAAGAAGAATATGAATGTGAAAAAAAAAAAACTGCAGGAGAATTAATGCAATCACACATGCATTTTTTTACGAAGTTTTTGTATCTTATATCATATGCTTTGGATCCTAGGCAAAGACCATATTTTAATTAACTAATTTAGTTGTTTGCATTAATTTGTATCTGTCTCCTTCACCCTTTTCATTTCAGCTGCCTATTGAATATTCTTTCTGTTATTTTAAAAAATGATGACCTAATTGCAACTCTGATCTATTAGTGGTTCAGCCATACAATGCTGCATGATAAACAATAGATCTTCAGAAAGACTAACTGCAGTTTTGGTTATGTGAAATTGCACAGGAGGATAGTTGCTGTGTAAACTCCTTTTCGTATGGCATAACACTTATTATACTATAATTATACTTACTATACTTTATATCTAAAACTGAGAGGATACAAAATCTCCTTTAATTCTTTCTTACTGTGCACAGAGTTAGGACAATGCCTTTGAATGAAAGTGCTATTTATTTATGAGAGTAGGATTCACTTCACCCACGTAATGACTGAAAATTGTTGTAATGACTTCTCAAAAACACTTCTAACGCTGTTAAGACTATTATATTTGAGTGACTGTTGGTCTGTTCTTGGCCTGTCTTTGAAGAACTTAAAAGTCATGTGGATCTACTGAACATAGGTTGGGTACTAACATGTTCTCCTTTACAGTACTTACAGAAGTATATTTGCATGAATAGTTTACATTATGAGGCAAAAGATAAAATATACTTCATTTGCAGGTAAACCCCTTTTTTCCACATTATAGAGTATTCTTAAAAAAAAATCTCAATAGCTAATCTGCACACACTTGCAAAAGTGATAATTCATTGAATGCAAGATACTTTTGTCTAACAACTACTAGATTTGATTCATTTCCATGTAGGGAATTATTTTTGTAGAATCTTGTCTAGACACTTGCTAGGCTGCCTAAGAGTCAATGTATTTGACACCTATATTCTAAACCAAATTCAGATTATAGTCTTTCCCAAAGCAAGCATTTAATCTCTAGGGTTCTGGTTTAGACAATGTGTTAGAGATAGACACAGTAGAATTCCAACTTTTTGCCTTGAAATCCTATGCCTACAGGGTCTGTAAGCTTTAACTCTAAATACAACAAGACACTCTGGGTTCCTCATTAGGTGAGTCTCTGTCTCAGTTTTGGTGTTTGTAGTACCTTTAAGAGTAGGAAGTTGGGAACATAAATCAATTCCAAAACACCACTGATAAGAGATATCTTTGGAATTGAAAATGCCAAACTTTTATTTTTCTTTTTTAATCTGATTCAAATTGAACTTTAATTTTCCATACATTGGAAACCTCACGTTTTGCGTAGATCTACTGAAATTACATTTTAAGGAAAAAAAAAAAAAAAAAAGTAGAGATTCATTTATCCCTTCCTTTTTATTTTACCTTGGTTTATGCTCTGACTACTGCCATGTGAAAGTGTAAAAATTCTTTATTGTATATTGGATAATGTTTTCTAATATAAAATATGCACATTACACTCTGTTGATACCGCTAATATCTTGGATGTCAACATAATTAAGTAATGGCTAGAAACAAGAACTGGATATATCACACATAGAGCTTAGTTCTAATTAATGCCATGTTGCCAAAATTAGGAGCAGGATGGCCTTAAGATCAAGATGGCTAAATACACTAAATATTGTATTTTAACAAACAAGTCACAATGCATTCCACAAGGAATATCAATGAGATCGTTAGCTTTTACCTAGCCACTGGGTGTCACCGTTCATTCACTTTTAACTTGGAACAATATGGTAGTGTTTCTTTGTGTAGTAATTTTAGATAGACTTCTTTTTTATGGGGTGGGGTTGTTTTTTAAGAAAGCTATTAAAAGCAAGTAAGTCATCTTAGAAATATGCACTTAGGGAGCACTAAAAGCTCTAGTGAAAAAAATCTTCATCAAGGTATTTGAGCACAGTGTTTATATTATAGTTTACAGGGTAGTCAACAACACCTTATCCAACCAGTCTAACATATAACACTTACTGTTTGGCATCTAAACTCATATGATTCAAGAGGAATAGGTAGCTTATTCCACTACAGTTATTGCAAATTGGTTTTGTGAGTAAAGTCTTGTTTTGCTGTTATTCTTTGGATGGATCTTAGGACTAGTATGTAACTGAAATTAATATTGAGAATGACTCCAGAAATATAAGTAGAGAATCTGTGTATCCTACACAAGATGTTATTACACTATAAAACTATATGTACTTGATTCACGAGAGGGTTTCCCCTTTCTAAGAGTTAAGAGAACGCAGAGAGGATACAAAACCATGCCTCCCTCCTTTAATTTTTCTTTATGTGTATTTATTGGTCTTTAGAAGAATGTGACATCAGACATAATCTACTTCTTTTTCGATAGAAAGTCTTAAGGAAGAGATTTAGCTTCTACTATCTCTTTGGAGGTAAAGGTAGAAGGTCTAGCTGTCTCTGTAGTTTGATTCTTCATCATATGATCTTAAGGAGGAAGCATAAGTGACTTTGATATAGAAATTGTGCTCTTTGTGGGTTGGTGCATGATGTTGCATACCTCATGACATTCTGAAAGTACATACTGTAACATGGGACCCACTGTCTGTAGGAACTGCTGTGATGGATGTGAAATGCTCATAGCTGCAATATTTAAATAAAATAATCTTAATAAGTACTGTTGGAACACTCTGGCCAATAAAACAACTCCTATGTCCCTTTCTGTGAATTAAAAAGATGTTCTTATTGGAAAAACAAAAGAGAACAATTGAGTTGTGGAAAATGTCATTAATATTTTGGCTTTTTATTGTCAAGATATATCAACACAAGCACTCATTGTATATGGTACACTTTCACATGGAGTATTACAGTATTACCATGGAGGGGTTGTTTTCTGGGCATCTTTTCTTTTTCTTTTTTTTTCCTGACTGTGGGTGTTTTGTCAAGGAGGAAATTGCTTCTTGAGAAAGGCTATTGCAAATGAAAGAATGAAATGAAATGAAAAAGAAAGTATTCCTTTTTTAAAAAAAATCATTTTATGATGACAGCTTCATGGTAGGTAAGCAGCTGTTTTGAATTTACCAAATTGGCAATATGTTTATAACCCAGCTAGTGATCTAACAAAGAGCTTTTAGCTCAAAACTCTGTGAAACATCTGTTGAATTTTAGATAGTTCTAGCAAACAGCATTGTTTTAGGGTTCTGTGTGCTGGAAACCCTCAATACGCTTACCGCAACAGATATACTCAAATGAGACTATTTCCAAGTTTGATGCTTTTATATTATTAGAAGAAAAAAAATCTTCAAAAACATGCTGTGCCAAACTAAAACTAGTTCTAAAACATTTCTTACATAATCTCTTCCACAAAAGATGAACTAGGACTGAAGTTGCCAACCTTTATCTACTTGTACCATTCAGTTGCATATTATTTGCTAAATAACCTGTTTACATCTATACCACATTTGCATCTATATCATTCAATATATTTACCCCTCAAAAAAAGTGTTGAACAAGTGTTCTTTGTAATCAGAAATACTTTCTCACTCAGAGCTAGTGTGCTTTTATGGACCTTTTGGAAACACATGAATTGTTGATATTTTCCCCTTAGTCATTTTAGAAATGGGGGCTGCTAAATGGTTTTGTCAATTAGAATAAAGCTTCATATTCAGAAGAGCTGGTTGTATAGAGCATGTGCTACATAGTTGCTTTAAAAGATAGAAAAACCCCACTTAGTAGATGATTACCTACTTCTTCTTGGTAATATGTTTTGTAAACTGGAATTCTGATGAGATCCATCTGATTCTTGAAAACAGGTTATTGGATCCCACTTCAGATGTTGTACAGCTTTAACACAGAGTAATGTGAAAAAGAAATACTAATACCTATATAGTTACTAAAATCAGCCATCTACTCATTTAAATCTGAAAGAATTTGTGTGATTTCAGTGATTTTTCCCATGTATAAAGTGGTTGTACTGAGCAAAGCAATTATATTTTCTCAGACTCTTTTTGAAAAATATTTACTAAACTTTAAATTCACAGTTGACTACTGTAGATGGTAGGTATGTTTTCAGAATAACATACGTTCTCTCTATGCCTGTTTAAGCTTTAAGACACTCAAGGCTGAGTGTCTTAAGAAGAACACATATAAGAAGAAATATATATTATATGACCATACAATGAATATATCATATATTGTATAAAATATATAAGAAAAAATATATATTATATGACCATACAATGATTAACACAGAAGGTCATCTTAGTTTACTATCTGAAAGAAATGCACACATCTGAAACACAAACAACATATTATGATTATATATATACTTGCCATTAAACTATTATTTCTTCCTTTTTTTCTCTCTTTGGCACATGCACACACAAATGTATGTGTGCAAATGTTCTTTTCTTCCTTCATGTTTAGTTTACCAAATGTACTATTTTCTTTGCTTAAAAATATAACAGAAACATAAAAAGGATAAACTATGCCAGAACACCTAACCTTATGTAATGAAGCATGTAAAGTCATAATGAAATGGATTACACTTTACAATGGAAAGGCTCTTCCCAGTGACTCGTGAGCCCTTCAGGCCATTACAACTTTGGTGCATACTGTATTATCAGATTTATGTCAGTCTGATAAGATAGTCCACTTGCAGTAGCCTTTGAGCTAAAAGTAAGACATTGGGTTGAAGGAAGCAGCAATTTAAAGTTATTGGCATAAGGCTAATTAGAGACTGGCAGGTATCCAGTGTCATTAAAAGGAGGTTGCTGTAGGGCAAATGCAACAACTGTTGTTTTTCTGCACAGTGCACAAACCAATGGTCTAACTTCATGCAAACTGGTTTTATTTTTATCTTTCATCTACTTCCTAACACCCTGAGATTTCTGAGAGCTGTTGTTGAACTTGGACGCTCCAGTTTTCTATTGTTTAAACCAAATTCCAAATGGGATATTGGAATGCATCTTCAGTGACAGGCAGGATCTATGTTTAATTTTCTAAGAGATAGATTTAATATCTCAATGTATTTTTTTTTCTGCATTCCTATTGGTAAATATCTACAAGTTAACTTCCTGCCTGCCTGCCTGCCTTCCTTCCTTTCTTCTTTTATGACTAGCTTTCTTTCTCAGACTAGCTAGGGAGACTTCAGAATTTATTAGCTCTTCCCATATACATTTGCTGAAATGTCTGTTTTTAAGCAGATGTTTAAAAGGAGAGGTATTATCTAGTCATTAACAAGGAAGGCTTCAATTTGCTTTGTCCATAAGGTTACATTCAAACTGTCAGTACTTAAACATAAAGACTGGAATATGGACCAATAACATCAATAGTCCTCACTTGGTAGATGCCTCACTTTGATTTTGAGGATGGGAGAAAAAAATTGAGAGTTTAGAATATTCTCAAAGTCTAGTTTTCATAACAGAGGTAAACCAGAGCTGAGATAAACACTTGGTCTTAGGAGTAGGAAATATTCTCCTCTCTTTATTTTAGACATAAGTCAAGAAAAATTGTGATACATGAAAGAACTGCAGATCCTTTGTCATGTTCTAAATGCTATCAGACAACATGGGAAAAACAGAGTGAAAGTCTGTGACTGGTTTGCAGATCTCCTAAAATGGTGGTAATGCCACAATCCTAGAGCCTGGCACTCAATAAAAGAAGACTAAATTTATTAATTTTTGAGCCAGATGACACCACATATTGATTTTAGAAAAAAATCCATGTCATTTGAAAATGTGACAGGTGTCAGATGTTCCAAGTAGACGAACGGCTGGGCTCACTGGGACATGAGTATCTAGATAGGCACATTATCACTCTATCTTGACGTATTTTCAGGAAATCTCAAGTTTTGCATGGCAATTGTCCCTTGTATTGGGATGTAAGTCTTGATAAAGCCCCATTTGTATGTAACAGGATACTTGCACATTTGTTCTGGAAGATTCTGAAAAGCCTTTTCATCATTTTTCAAATACTAGATCTTTTTAGTAGATTCATTAGAGATATTACAAGACTTTGAACTTAGTTTGCTTCATCAGTTTCTGTATCCTACAAGCTGCACTGCTCTTTTTTCTCCCTTGCTTCATCTGATATAGGATGTTCAAAAACTAAAGGAAACAGATAATGCATGACAATTGCAGGAATGATATCTCTTCTGGTTCTGATAGTAAAGGACACTGGATGAAGCACGACAGAGGGAGAGAAAAAAGACATGGAAAACCTTATTTTTCTGTCCAAGCTCCACAGGAACTCAGGATCTGTGCCAGAACTCAGCATATTTTGCCTACACAGTCTGCTCAGCTAATTATGTGTTCAGACTGTATATTTATGTACACACATGCATATTTTTATATTCATATATGTGCAAAGGTGTGTATGCTATATTTATATTCTATCACATATATACTAGTCACATCATGAATAAATATCTTCCCCAGCAAATCCGTTATTTCCTAATCTAATTATTTTCTGTGGAATCCTTAAAATCTTGATTTATCTGAGACGTATCTTTCAATATAGAAATTCATCTTATGTGCTAACACTAAGAGTCATTGCGTCCTAGGGGCACAAACAAAAAATATTTGGTTTCCGTTCTCTGGATATTTTCCTAACTATGACTTTGAACAACACATCGTGTGAGAAAAAGCTTCCCAGTACTGATGTGATTATTCCAAGTATAAGTTAAGCAAACTTAATGGCCTAGTTCAATATAAAACATTTGAACGCTAGAAGAGATTTTCATCAAAGTGAGATTTTCTGCTGCCTATTGATTTTTTTTTCCTAGATTATAACAAAGAAAAATCTGTGGGGTTTTATGTTTATTATTATTATTATTAATTTGTTTTTTCAATTGTTTGTTTGTTTGTTTTGTTTGTTTGTTTGATTGTTTATTGGGGAATAGTGGAGTGGTTTTACAGTTCAAACATTTGTAAAAAACCTTTACATCTGCTTCCTGTTCCCCTCTGGAGCGGCAGTCAGGAACTCATGGCTCAGAGTCAAGAGCAAAGTGCAGACAAATGAGTGATGCCGGGGCTTAAACCAAAGTCCTCATGAACAGATTGTCTAACAGACTGGAGTAATAATCTTCAGAGCCACCATGCTGGCTTGCAGATTGCTGTTTTAAGTGTCTTTGATTATTATGGTTATTTGGCAGCAGTTCTTAAATTGGAGTTTGGGCTGCAGAACCCAGCTGTACTACCTGCGCCTAATTGAATTCTCCTGGATGGGGAGCACAAAGAGGAGAAGAAATTTCTTTGGTTAAAACTAAAGTCAAGACAAAAATATAACTAGTTCAATGTCAGCCCTTGTTTCCAAGCAAAGAATATACAAATGATTAAATCTCCAAAAGAAAATGACAAACTAATTGTCAATTTACACTTACAAACATCTATTTTAAAACTGCATTGACTGTAATTTATGAGTCAAAGGGTGTCCTACAGTATCTCGATTGTATTAAGTACAATGAGTATTGAGAAAGCTGATTAAAGGAGAAATTTTATTGATGACGCATAGAAGCACTGAGTGTGTAAACACGTTTTACTGAGAAACAGACGGGAGAACATACGGCACCATAAAATAAATAAAGAAAAGGCATAATTAAAGGTCTCTGGAGCTCCACAAGAACAACATGGTGACTAACAGAACTGACCCAGTACATAAAATCAGCCAAATAACATAAACAATGTTTATGTTGTTACTATCCTTTAAAGATGCATATATGTGTGAGAAGGATTATGGGCCGTATGTATACATCCTGAGGAGGATTGCAAATAGATTTTGGATGGCAAAATGTTACTGAATGGAATCAAAAATCAGAAAGCTGTTGATCTGACTAACTCCCTCTTCCTTTTTCTCAGGATGTACTGACATGGAATGATCTATCAAAGCAGACCATTACCTGATTTACAGATACAAAGAAATAGTTTATTATGTACCTGTTAGCAGAAGAAATTGTTGAAAATATAGATCACTGACACTATTAAATAGTACACTGAGAGGAAAAACAGCAGATGGTGGATACAATAATAATAAAGACATACACTGTTATTTCATGTCTTTTCAAATGCATCCTGCTTCCAGAGTGGGTGACCTGAAAGGCCTAGGATAAAATTTTGTACCGCTGTAACTGTGGAGTAAAAGGATGTGTATTAATGCAAGCAGTTCACTTACACACCCTAGATATTATACCTAGTAGCTTATATAGAGGGAGCAATAATCATATGGCAAATAGGATCTCACAAAAATGAAAAAGTTACACCAAGTTGGACAAAAAATAAAATCTTCTATTGCTAAAGGCTTTTAGTAGGAAAACATCTGCTTGCTTATACATCACTTATCTGAATATCAAAATAAAAACATAATGCCAAATCAAATAGATTGGCAACTAATCAGAGAGATCTTGCCTTTGTATGTAAATAATATTAATTTGAGTTGCATGAAAGTGCCTACTGGCTAAATGTGATGTACAACAGGTTTGGATTGAAGAGGATTCATTGACTTCAAACCAGATGAGAATGTGACTTTACAGTGCATAAGAATGTGAGTGTCCATATTTGCTCTTTATCGTAATGTTAGTCTCATAATGGAGAAAAAACTAAATCTGTAACACTATAATTATTAAGAGAGCTCTTCATCAGGAGATTATCTTTAAATACATACCCAAGGGATATACCCTCACCAGTGAGGAACTCTGACTCAAAATAGATGGAAGTGTTTTGATGAATTACAGTAGGAAATAAAAGAATTGCGTATACTGGCACTGAGGAATGTCACACAAGCCATCATCTCAAAAAATGAGGTAATGTGCTACTGTGGAAAAAATGTATTTTTTTTCCTAAAGCATTTTTAAATGGTTGAAAATGTTGCATGCAAATAACAAAGTTCATGTCTTTCAGGATCCTGTGTTACCTGCTTTCATTGGGAAGAAATGTTACATAAGATTTGCAAACCATCAATTTCAAATAAATTATAAAGTTAGATTTGAAATACATAAAATCATGTACAGCTCTCCCTGTCAAGTAAGGAAGATAAAGAATAAGGTCTGAATTTTATTTCTTTTACCTGGTAGAAAATGAGCAGTGGTTCTGTGGCATAGGGAAGAAATCAATAACAAATAGGATCAGAAAACCTATAGCATCTAGACGAATAAAACAGCCTGTAAGCTTGTTTAACATATGACGATCCTAGGGGCAATTCTGGATCTGCTAACACTACTTCTCATGGAACATGTGAAATAGCTTGATGGTATTGCTAGAAGAATATTTTCCACACCATGACATATGTTTTACACCATCCAAAGAGCAATCACAAGGTGCCATCATTTTTGTTTTTATCTCTTTCCATTATTTCACACCTTTTTGTTGTAATGAACATTTTCTAAGATAAGAGTACAGATCCTAATCTGTCTCCAATGGTATATCTGCCATTTTTATCAATGGCAGCAAGACTGAACTGGACAATGTCTTAATACAAGCATTTATTGTTCAGAAGAGAACACAAGCTAATAAAATAATTAGGAAGGCTATATAATTGTGTCTGTATATTTTGTTTTTCCTCAAAAAGAAACAGTTATCTTTCTACCAGGGAAGAGATATTATGAGCCTAAGTTCTTCAGTGCTGTGAATACAAATACGTATACATTCTTCTTTGTTCTAATCTAGCTAAAAAAAAAAAAAATCTGATAATTTTATGAGAACTTCCTTTAACACTTATAGATTGTGTTTTTATTTGAGGTGAGCAATCCCTTTTCAATATATTTTGCAGCATATTTTCTGAATTGAACTAGTAACAATATCTATGCGGAGCCTCCCTAAAAGGGTTTGGGTTAGGAATTATTCAAATATTAGATAAGTTATAAACAAATAAATCTCATAATGTATCATATGCAATCAGGATAAAACATATATTTTTTGGCTTTGTCAACAAAGCAAACTATTTAAAGGAGGCGATTGTAACACCATAGTTTATCCTTGGATATTTACACGAGTACAGTGAAGGATATTTTCCAGCTGAAGTGTTTATCATGGAATACTGGAAGGCTCTCAAAATTAAATTTTTCTATATTTTTTTCTGTTACTATT